>CM035414.1:119031656-119104156 GCA_020310875.1 Ceratopteris richardii
ACATATTTTTTTGCATACAAAAGTTCTTCATAATTCTTATGAAGAACTTTGAATGTTCATGTTAAACATTCAATAGGTTGCCACTCTTTAACATTGGAAGGAAAAATATCTGCAATACAGAAATAGATAGCTTGTAATAAAAAAAAATTGAAAATGATAAAAGATCATTGTTAAACTTCACTTACACTAAGATGGGAATTGCATATGATTTTTTCGCACCAGACCTTTAGGAGTGCACACATGTTGAACTCTTGCAAACCAGCCATATCTCTTTAATTTTTAAATTGAGAATATGACCTTTCCAATGGTTTTTTCTATTATCTTTGTTAAAATGTTAAACCCTTTTTATTGTTAAGGTTTAATTCACGTATGGGTTCTTGGGATGGTCAGGGGTCTGTAAACAGAGGCCCTATTTGTATTTTCCCAACTACAGAGTAAGACTATATGACTTCACTGCATTAAGCGCTAAACATAGCATCTTACAATTCTATCCTGAATACGTTCGTTGATGCACCTTCACATCAGAAAGGTTATGGTGTAACTCCTTCACTTAGCGTGTAATCAAATAACTTAAATTCACTTAATGATTAACTTAATCAATGAAACAGACTCAATTACACAGAGTTCTGCAACAGCGCTCGCTTCCTGCTCCTCGTGCACACAAACAGTCCGGCGGGTCTACCTTCTACATCACACGACTCTTTCATTAATCTTGTCAAAGGGTACAACGTTGCGCTACGCCTTTACATCATGCATGCGACTTTTCAAGATATATCTTACAAGAAATATGAGTTCCTTTCTGGCGGCTAACACTGGCACGCACGGTGGAATCGAACCCAAAAAATGGAAATTACAGTTAAGGCTCATCAATGATGCCCTGGATATACAGAGTGCACCCTAATTTAAAGGTTCGGGTAATCTTCTGCTTTAAGGAATTTAGCATTTCTTTCAAAATGGCAGACTCGATAAGTTGTGCATCAGTTCTAACAGAACTGGCAGCAACGACCTGACTCATTAATAAATCCGTTTGCGTCTGCAAAAATGATTCTTGAAGGTAGAACTCATTGGCGAGGGCAGCATCTCTTCTCAACTTCATGTCAGCTATCTCTGCATCAATTCGAGAAAACCTGTCTGCTTGAACGCCCAATTGCTTTTCTCGTCTTTCCAGCTCCTGAGCTTGAAACTCAACGCTGCATTTTCAGTCATTTGATTGAATGCATCTGCTTGGACATCTGCGGTTTGCTTGACTACATCTACTTGGACGTCTGCGGTTTGCTTGACTACATCTGCTTGGGCAGTAACGGTTGGTGAAGAAGGAGGTTGGCACTCCAGAACAGTGGTAGCTGCCACTGTCTCCTTCACAACCTCAACATCTGGTTGATGAGATTCCTTTCGCGATGAGACTTCCGCTACATCTTCCATAATAATGTCCTTGTCCGGCTACTGATTAGGAGAAGGCGGGACAGATTCGGCCTATAAAGAAGTGGTGGTGTCATGGAAGAGTTCAACTTCTTGACCCGCATTGGAACCCTGCACCTGGCTTTGCGATGGACTAAGGCGTCTGCATTTTCATTGGAAGAAATGAAGCAGATCTTCATCATCGTCGTCTTCAATCATCTAGGTAGATTCTTCATGTAGCAACATGGTAGTCACTGGAGGTGGTTGCGCAGCTTGTATCACTCGAAGGAGAAGGGTAAGGAGATGGGGTAATCGAGTGTGAGGAATGTCATGCTTGGCTAACTATTTTGTAACTGCTAAGCATTCACGATGAATGCATCGAAAGAAAAAGGAGGTGAAATTGACACCCTCCCATGAGGCAGTATCAATCATCGAGTAAAAAGGTCTACAAATGCCATACGTGCATTTTTGTAGGTTTAACGCTACTACAAGAAATTGCAAAGCGGTGCGCTCTGGCTCGGGGCGGCAAAGAATGGCAAACTCATTAGATGAGTGCCGAGGAAAAAGCTCTTTCATAGTTGCTATCAGAAGGAGTGGTCCATCAACCAACCCTTCTTGAGGGAGACGGAATCCCTCAGCAACCGTGTTTAGAGTAACTACAACACGGGGATTTACACATGTTAATGGCCAACACTTCTCTATAGCACGTGTGGCGGCGATGGCAGAAATGATCTGCGCATGGAAGGGGTGACACTCCACTGAATGCCAAGGCAATTCAGCAAAGGCCAACAGTCCCCGAGCATGCAAGTACTCACTCACATCCGGAGTCAGCCCCGCATGGAAGGTTGCTATGTTTGCAAGAGCTTCCATGGCGCACTCAGAGATAACCGAAAGCACAAAGCACACACGGGTCGCAAACACACAAAAACACAATAGCGATTAACAGCGGAAAGAACAAGATTAACTAAGAACATGGAAAAAAATCATGCGGCAAAAACCCTAATCATAACGCAGTATTGGAAATATACCGACATAATGGTGACATGCGTGCATTAACAAAAGCAACAACACAGAGGTGGCTATTAATCATGATTAGATAAAAAAAACGGAAGGATTACGGTCAGTTGGTCAACCGAAACACAGAGAGCAGAAAAGAAAATCAAGTGACAAGCGAAAAAGAGTAAAAATACCGAAGACACCTCATGAGCTTGGAGCCATTAATCGCTTTTGGAAGAAGGACACCGGTTAAGGTTGCCAACTGAAAAGTTGCGGGTCCCACTTGTTCAGCAATACGGTAAGGACCGAACCAACATAGCTTAAATTTTTCGACAAATCTATTAGACTTAGCGGTATAGAAGAGGACCAATTGGTTTACTATAAACATAGGGGTTTTGAGGAAATGATCGTGGGTTTTGGCTTGTCTCAGCTGCACTTCCTGCAGCACCAGAAAACTCTCCAGACGCTATTCATCCAGACATCGTAAGACCTCCAAACAAAAGGGAAAAGTTTCTTCGGGTAAGAGCTTACGTTCCAGAGCCACACACAAATTGGGAACCACTAGTTCCATCCGAGCAATGGCTTCCAATCCATACTCCAACTTAAAAGGAGTTGTTCCGATCGCCACTTTGTATGTAGTACGATAAGCTCATAGTACAACAGGGAGAAATTGGTCCCATCTCTCTGTTTAAGACAGATTTGTTGGTACTCTCACCAAGTCCATTTGCTCATGGGTAATAAGGAGAATTGAATTTGTGCACAATCTGGAATGTTTTCGTAAGCATTTGCATCAAGGTATTCACAAATTGTGGACCTTGGTGAGTTACGATCTCCAAGGGTAACCCATAACATGGAAAGATATCCTTCATTAAGCATTTAACAATCGCAACTACTGTAGTTGATCGCAGAGCCCATGCCTCGGCCCATCTAGTTGCGTAATCTGTACATGTCAAAATATATCTGTTATTGGTGACTATTGCTGGAGGTGTGATTGGTCCTATAAAATCTAAAACCCACTTTTGAAAGGGTTCCAGAGGCACAACAGGTTGAATAGGGAAGTAGTGTCGCTGGAAAGGCTAACTAGACCGCTAGCACTCGTCGCACTATTGGATATACTTGGTCATGTCATGATACATAGTGGGCCACCACAATCCACTCTACAGAATCTTTCGGTGAGTCAGGTCTACCGCAAAATGTCCTCCGGTTGGGCTAGTATGGGCCATGGTAACAACTGAAGTAATTTCATGCGCGGGGACACATCTGAGTAACACTCCTGAGTGATCCATGTAATATAATTGTCCGACAATCAATCAAAAGCATCGATTGTACGTGGCTAGTTGTCGTCTAGTAGCTAAAGAAATCATACCAGGTGGACATCCACCAGTCAAGAACAGAAGCAAGGTGTCATAGTAAGAAGAGGGTACCAGTAACTCTTGTGGATCCTCCTGTCTTGTCTCTGTTGCGTAGATGGCTGGTGTTGTATCATCAACTCCCTACGGAGGCTCACCGGAATCCAACCGAGAGAGAAAGTCAACAAGAGTGTGTGCCGACCCTGGTCGATGTATGACGGAGTAATCAAATTCTTGAAGCAGCAAGACCCACCGTGCTATCCGTCTGCCCAAATGTTGTTGGCGCACCAGATACACCAGTGCTGCATGGTTTACGTGAAAGGTGAAGCGTCTGCCCAACAGATAATGTCAAATTTTTTTCACAGAGTATACTAAACCAAGACATTCTCCTTCAGTAACGGAATAGTTACGCTCTATCGGGGCCAATCTGCGGCTCGCATAATATACCGGACAAAACCATTTATTTGTCTGCTGCATCAGCACGCTACCAATAGCACTGTCAGATGCATCCACAAAAACATGAATAGCAACTCCCAATTCGATGCTTGTAAAATGGGAGACTGATTTAACAATGATTTCAACCTGTCAAAAGAAAGTTGACACTCTTTGGTCCATTTTGTTGGTGCATTTTGCCCAAGCCTACATGCTTGATATGCTTGATATTATCCTCATTTGTAAGTCACATGAGTAGTCATGTGAACACCTCTTGTAAAAGAGTACATTTTATCTCTTGTAAATGGAAAAAGAAAAAAGTAAAAGGATGGCTTACCTCATCCATGATGTAAAAGCAAATTCGTGGCTCCAACTACCAAAATCACGAATTTTTGAGCTGAGGGAATCTCTCCTAACTTTGGGGATCACTTTTAGGTGGAGCCATTCGAATTCGAATTCAAAACTCCCTCCAAGAATTGCTATAAAAGGAGCAAGAAGGAAGAGGCGATTAGCAAGCCTTGTACGTGACCACTTCATGTCATTTTGTAGAGATTGAAGAGCTTACTCCATAGCTCTATCATTCTACTCCCATTGTGCAAAGATTCATTGCCAATGTGGTTGTAATCATATGTGAATCTATACATTTATTATCATCTACCTCTCTGTTTTGTTCTCTGCTATACTCACTCAGAGCAGTAACTTCAGAAGGTCATATCTCGAGTTTTACTGAACCTTTTTCAGTGTTTTAAAGTGCGTTGGATAGCTCTCACTGTCTAGTTTCTACCTATAAATTTTCAAGGTCATTGGATTTATACGTTTGGAGATATCTGCATTTTACTGCTTACTGGTCTATCTCTGCAGAGCCCCGAGAATTGTGGGAATGTTCCAGAACTTGATGAAACTTGTTCTCAGTGCTCAGTCCATCATTTGAAGTGTTTTAACTTGGAATAGGAAGCTTGCTAAGTCTATTTGCTATGCCCAAAAGGAATTTTTCTAATTCCTTCCAAGTTGAGAGCACTGTTCATTTTTTCCAGCAGGTGTATGTCCAAAAATAGCAAGTTTTGGGAGCTAGTCATTTCGCAACTAGCCTGTCTTGACTTAAACTTTTGGGATACATGTTCCAAAGTACTTGGCTGATATTTTGGTGGATCTAGGAAGCTCAAAGGGTCTACTAATCAACTATGAAGTCTCAGTTGGCTGGTGTGAAGCTGGTTGTAGCGGCACCTACTCATCTTTGGATTGCATCCACCATCTCTCTTCACAGTGGTATCAGAGCATAGTCAAGCAACATGGGAGATGGATTTCCATCAACAATTGACAAATTGGATCGAAACAACTATCCGGCATGGTCTCTAAGGATGGAGGCTTACCTTCAAGGGAGGAATCTATATGGATTCATATCCGGAGATGAAGCAATGCCAACCATGAGGAACAAAGGGCAACCATCACATGAAGAAGTGGAAGGACTTTCGAATTGGTGTTCGAAGGATGCACTTGCAAGGTCCTATATTCTAAACTCAATCTCTGATTTTCTTTTACCTCATGTCAAGGGATGCAAGACATCAAGAGAAACCTGGAATGCACTTGCTTCTTTCTTCTCTTCCAACACTCGAGCAAGGAAGAACCAATTGTGGATGGAGTTCACAACAATGAAGAAAAGCCCGAAGCAAAATGTGACTAATTATGTCACAAAGATGAAGGAGATTTCCGACCAACTTGGAAGCATTGGAGAGGTAATTGAAGAGGAGCAAATCATAAGACAAATCATGAATGGAATCAAAGCAGACGACAAGTGGGAGTCATTCACAACAGCCATGGATTTATACATGGATATGCATGTACCCGACCTCAACACACTCATGGGCCAACTCTTCACTCATGAAGCAAAGATTAGCAAAGGTGGTGAGCCCTCAAGAGGTAATCAAACTTCTGCCTTATATTCTGATAAAGCTAAGGTCAAGGACAAGTCAAAGAATAGGAAGAATGAAGATGAAGGAAGCTCTTTCCAAGCAAACTTTGCAGGTAGAGGAAGAGCTAGAGGAAGAGGCAGAGGTGGAAAGCAAGGCAGGGGGAGATTCCAATCATCTCAACCTTGCAACATATGTGGCTTATCTAACCATACTACTGAAGAATGTTTCAGGAATCCAAGGAACTCAAGAGGAAGAGGATTCAATAGAGGTGGCTATGGATCAAATAGAGGCAGGTACAATGGAGGCTACAACAACAACTACTACAACAACAATTACAACAACAACAACAACTATCAAAGTGGCCATAGAGGAAGAAGAGATTACAATAACTATGCAGAGGACCAAAGTCAAGAAGATTCATTATTGATTATGAATCTATCAACGAAGAAGGGTAAGGATGATGATCACATATTTTACATTGATTCGGGATGCTCGAACCATGTAGCAGGAAATGTGGCTTTACTTTCTGATTTGGAAGATCCTCATAACAAGCATGAAGTGCAGACAGGAGATGACACAAAGCACTCAGTGGAGAAGATAGGTAATGTGAAGACATCAGATGGGAATATGAACCTCTTAAGCAAAGTCTTGTATGTCCCTACAATTACCAAAAATTTAATAAGTGTTGGACAGATTGTTGAAAAAGGATTGCAGGTTAGATTCAATCGATTTGGAGCATATGTTGAAGACCCAAGGCAAGGCTTTCGAAGGATTGCCAAAGGAGAAAAGACAGGAAGGCTTTTCACTTTTGAAGTGGAAGATACAAAGAACATAGCTTTGTTTAGCTATGGATCTCAAACTCTAACAGAGTTGGAGATATGGCACAAAAGGCTTGCTCACATTGGTGAGAGGACACTCAAACAGATTTGCAGGGACCAAAGTGTACTTGGTTTGCCTAATATCACAAGGCAACACATGATTTATAAGTGTGAAGCTTGTCAACTCGGCAAGGCTCATAGACAACCTTTCAATAAGAAAGGATATATGTATCAAAATCCTTTGGATCTAGTGCACACGGATGTGTGGGGTCCAAGTAAGGAGCCATCTATATCAGGCTCAAGATATTATGTGTCTTTCATAGATGATTGTAGCAGGTGGACCATTCTGTTTTTCATGAAGCACAAGGATGAAGTGTTTAATTGCTTTAAGAAGTATATTGCTCTTGTTGAAAATCAAACAGGTAGGACTTTGAAAAGACTCAGATCAGATGGTGGAGGAGAATACTTCTCTTCTGAATTTGATGCCTTCTTGCATGAAAGAGGCATTAAAAGGGAAGTCACTACAAGGTATACACCTGAACTCAATGGTGTAGCAGAGAGGAGGAATAGAGCTATCGTCGAAGCTGCAAGGTCCATGCTCAACGAAAAGGGATTGCCGAACTACCTATGGGCAGAGGCTGTGTCGACAGCCACATATCTCATAAATAGACTTCCATCTAAGTCACTAGATGGAACCACTCCATATGAAGTGTGGAATGGAAGAAGACCTAGTCTAGAGCATTGTAAAATCTTTGGATGCTTAGCCTATGCTCACATTCCTTCTCAAGTAAGAGGGAAATTGGATCCCAAGGCAGAGAAGTGTGTATTCATTGGTTATGATCAAAACCAAAAAGGATATAGATTGTACAATCCAACCAATAAAGGATTTTTTGTGAGTAGAGATGTAATTTTTGATGAAAACAAATCATGGTTTGATGATGACAGGAAAGTGAAGCTGCCATATGACTTGGATGAAGATTTTCCATCACTTCAACCAAAGGAACCAAAGCAGATTGAAGAAAGTGATTCGGAGATTGACCTAGAAGACTTGGAAAGACTAAAGCTATGGAAGAACAAAGGTAAAGCAAAGATGCAGGATGCTACATATGGACCCGAGAGCTCACATCAACCACTTAGAAGGTCTTCGAGGGAGAAGAAGAAACCAGAGAGGTTTGGTTATGATACTTCTTTGGTCACCAAACACTCAATCTACATTGCTAAGGATTCAACCAATGAAGAACCTACCACATTCGAAGAAGCACAAAGCAAGAAAGCTTGGAGAGATGCAATGGATGAAGAAATGGAAGCCTTGAAGGAGAATGACACTTGGGAGCTTGTACCTAACAAGCCATCTATGAAGATAATCGGATCTCGATGGATATACAAAATCAAGAAGAATCCAGATGGAAGTATAAATAGACACAAAGCAAGGTTAGTTGCTAAAGGGTTTGCTCAAACCCATGGTATTGATTATGAGGAGACTTTCTCTCCTGTTGCAAAAATGCCTACAATTAGGGTTCTCATAAGTCTTGCTGCATCTAGAAATTGGAATCTTTATCAACTTGATGTAAAGAATGCCTTCTTGAATGGATGGATTTCTGAGGAAGTGTATATGGCACAACCTCCTGGATATGAGGATGCCATCATCCTAACTATGTATGCAAACTAAAGAAAGCTTTGTATGGATTGAAGCAAGCTCCAAGAGCTTGGAATTTCAGATTGGTTACTTATTTGCAGGACCAAGGATTCAAAGCTAGCAAGGCGGATACCTCTTTGTTCATAAAGAGGAATGGATCTGAAGTGATCTATTTATGTGTGTATGTTGATGATATTATTATCACAGGCAATGATCTTGAAGGAATCAAACAGGTAAAGAGTCAAATGAAGGAGGAGTTCAAAATAAGTGACCTCGGACCACTCACTTATTTTCTTGGATTGGAGTTGATCTACACAGATTCAGGTATATACATCACACAAAGGAAGTATGTCCATGACATGCTCGTCAAGTTCAAGATGGAAAATACAAAGTGTGCAGGTACACCTATGGAGCAAAATCATAAGCTTAGTGCTTATGAAGGAGAGCCAATTGAAGACATCACAAGCTATCAAAGCTTGGTTGGAAGTTTGAACTATGCAACACTCACAAGGGTGGATATATGCTATAGTGTTAGCATATTGAGTCAGTTTATACATAAGCCGAGAAGACCACATATGGAAGCGGCCAAGCGAGTCCTCAAGTACCTAAAGGGGACCATGAATGAAGGTTTGTTCTATTCATATACTTCAGATATTGAGCTAAAGGTCTACTCAGATGCAGATTGGGCCGGATCTAAAGATGATAGAAGAAGCACATCAGGGTATATATCATTTGCAGGTTCAAAAATCATTTCTTGGTCATCGAAGAAGCAACCAACCGTGGCATTATCTTCTACTGAAGCTGAATATAGAGGTTTGGCTAATGCAACTCAAGAAATCATGTGGTTAGAATCTTTGTACACAGATCTTGGACTTCATTCTTCAACACCTCACATTTTTGGTGACAACACAAGCTCACTACATCTAGCAGCTAATCCGGTATACCATGCTAGAACCAAGCATATTGAAGTCCACTACCATTATGTAAGGGAGAAGCTAATGAGCAAGGATATTCAATTATCCTACGTCTCTACAGATATGCAATGTGCAGACATGTTGACGAAAGCTCTTGATGGTACGAAATTAAGTAGATTCAAGTTGATGATTGGTTTGCAGGAAATCAAGGACAATTGAAGACTTATTTGGAGGCCAAGCATGTTAGGCTTGAGGGGGAGCTGTTGGTGCATTTTGCCCAAGCCTACATGCTTGATATGCTTGATATTATCCTCATTTGTAAGTCACATGAGTAGTCATGTGAACACCTCTTGTAAAAGAGTACATTTTATCTCTTGTAAATGGAAAAAGAAAAAAGTAAAAGGATGGCTTACCTCATCCATGATGTAAAAGCAAATTCGTGGCTCCAACTACCAAAATCACGAATTTTTGAGCTGAGGGAATCTCTCCTAACTTTGGGGATCACTTTTAGGTGGAGCCATTCGAATTCGAATTCAAAACTCCCTCCAAGAATTGCTATAAAAGGAGTAAGAAGGAAGAGGCGATTAGCAAGCCTTGTACGTGACCACTTCATGTCATTTTGTAGAGATTGAAGAGCTTACTCCATAGCTCTATCATTCTACTCCCATTGTGCAAAGATTCATTGCCAATGTGGTTGTAATCATATGTGAATCTATACATTTATTATCATCTACCTCTCTGTTTTGTTCTCTGCTATACTCACTCAGAGCAGTAACTTCAGAAGGTCATATCTCGAGTTTTACTGAACCTTTTTCAGTGTTTTAAAGTGCGTTGGATAGCTCTCACTGTCTAGTTTCTACCTATAAATTTTCAAGGTCATTGGATTTATACGTTTGGAGATATCTGCATTTTACTGCTTACTGGTCTATCTCTGCAGAGCCCCGAGAATTGTGGGAATGTTCCAGAACTTGATGAAACTTGTTCTCAGTGTTCAGTCCATCATTTGAAGTGTTTTAACTTGGAATAGGAAGCTTGCTAAGTCTATTTGCTATGCCCAAAAGGAATTTTTCTAATTCCTTCCAGGTTGAGAGCACTGTTCATTTTTTCCAGCAGGTGTATGTCCAAAAATAGCAAGTTTTGGGAGCTAGTCATTTCGCAACTAGCCTGTCTTGACTTAAACTTTTGGGATACATGTTCCAAAGTACTTGGCTGATATTTTGGTGGATTTAGGAAGCTCAAAGGGTCTACTAATCAACTCTGAAGTCTCAGTTGGCTGGTGTGAAGCTGGTTGTAGCGGCACCTACTCATCTTTGGATTGCATCCACCATCTCTCTTCACACATTTCAATTGAGGCGGGCTACTGGTGATCAATTGATTAAGTGGTATTGCCAGATGGGCAAGCCAACGCAGATGTCGCCTATGCCACCGGATTTGGCCTAAAAACTGCATCACGTCTTTAGGTGTCTTAGGAGCAGGAGCCTCCAGTACGGCCTTCACTTTGTCAGGATCCACCTGAATACCTTGTTTGGAAATAATGTGTCCCAACAACTTGCCACAGGATACAGAGAACACCGATTTAGTCGGGTTTAGACACAAGCCATATTCCCGGCACTTGGAAAAGCAACACCGTAAATGATACAGGTGTGCCGACGTATACCGGATAACGAGAAATCACCCAGATACACTCTCATAAATGTGGTGAGATAAGGGGAAAAAATTTCCTCCATGCAGCGTTGGAATGTACTATGAGCATTGCGCAGCCCAAACCACATTACGGTACACGCATAGACACCCCAGTTGGTAATAAATGCAGTCTTGGGTATGTCCTTCTCTGCCATTCTGACTTGATTGTAACCATTGTATCCATCTAGAAAGGGATACATCTCTCGACCGGCCAAGTCCTCTAACATGGTATCCAGGAATGGCAACGGAAATGGATTAGGTACGGTTGCGGCATTGAGCTTTCAATAATCCACGCATATCTGCAACCGCTTGTTTTTCTTCGGAACTATAACAATGGGAGAGATCCATTCTGTGTGCTCAATAGGCACAATAAATCCCACCTTCAACAAGCGATCAAGTTCGGCTTTAACTTGTGCCGCATAGTAAGGATTCATCCTATAATTGGGCTATTTGATGGGTCTTGCATCCGATTTCAGCACCACACGGTGTTGATAAATCCGCCGGTCCAACCCCTTCATGTCCCTGTAGTCCAACGCAAACACATCAGCGAACTCGCGTAGCAGCTGCAACAGGTGCTCCTAAAAAGTCTCGGACACTCCTGCCTTTATTTTTACTGCTCGTGGGTTGGTTTGGTCACCTAAATTGCAGGTGATCATATGATCTTCCGAAACATAGAACTGTCAGGGCTTGTCCTCATCGTCTCTAGACTGGAGTAATTGTTGAAGCATCACCTCATCCAAGATCTGATCTGTACTGGACTCATGCGCTCCGATCAGTGGTATCATCGTACAGGCTTCTAGACTCCAGTTATCAACCATCGTTTGTAAATCTACAGTGCCAAGTGCCATCAATCCTTGTTGGCGGTAAGAAAAGCTTCCTCCTCATCATGGGAGAGACCATCCAACATGTGTACAGGCTCTGCTAAGTATGGTCATGCATGTAAGTCATAGGGTTTCATGTCGTCCAAGGGGACAACATATTTTTGGTGATTATTTTTAAAGACTAATTCATGTGCTGACCAGTCTTGCACTACCTTAGCTTGTTTTAGCCAGGGACGTCCAAAGAGCAGATTGTAATCCAAGCTCGATTCTGGAAAATCTAGCACAACAAAGGTCATTTTGAAAATAGAACCTTATAGAGTGATCGGAATATCCCGCACCATGCCCACCAGATGGACTAGACATTGATCAGCCATAAGTACAAAGAATTGAAGAGGTTCAATTTGCGTCTACCCTAGCTTTTTGCAAAGGGCTATTGTGGCAATATTGACACCAGATCCACCGTCAATTAACACTTGTGTGATTTAATGATTTTTGTACCATACTGTAATCAGTTGTACCATATGGTCCACCATTGGGTCCAATTCCAGTTGGATTGTATCTATTGCAGGAGCACTCGAGGAACCTGGGCTAACCTGTCGTTGGAACTCTTGGCGAACTCGAGGGACCAAAGCCAATAATTGACCCAATGGCAATGTAATTGATGGCTTGGACAGAACATCCCACACCGAATCAGTTTTGGCTGATTCTGGTATGATCTCCGGTATGGACTCTGGTACCGTATGAGTCAAATTTCGCTTCACTGGTACCTCCGGTAGGATACTTTGCTGCGTTACCAAAACTGGATTAGGGAAAATGGCTTGTTCTTGCATAGCCCACTTGCTTGCCTTTGTGAACGCCTTCTGTTGTTCATGAATTCCTGGTTCAAAGATCTCCATAGCTGGATGTAGTTGCTTGCTCGATCGTGTTTGTACCATTGCTGCTTGCGTATCCACAAGTGAGATATACACCATATTTGCCATCGGATGTTGTCCTTCTTTTTTCTTTTTATCATAATCCGTTGCATCTTTCGAGAACCTCCGGATATGCCCTATTTCCCCATAGAAATGACATTTAGAAGTTGGATTAGATGTACCTTCCTCCTGACGGACCTGCATTCCACCGAGCTTGACCGAAGTTATTTGTCCACCCTCCGTGATAATTCCTATATCCCTGGTAAGGGGTGTTCCTCATTTGTGCTGGTACATAATGGCTAGCCGGTTGTCCCTGCTCCTAAATGATGGCATTAACCGCTGCTCTGTTTTGTACCTTGGCATTATACGGACAAGTCTCCGTGGTATGATCTGTTATGTGGCAGATGGCACAATACATTTGGTTCAGTGCGCATGTTGAACTGCTGTGCTCTGGTTTTTTGCATTTGGTACAATAAATTTGTTTAAAGGGTCCTCATTGGATTGCCTAGACGCTTTCAGCCACTCTAGGTCTTCGGTAAATCCGCCCACTTTGTTCTCTAATTCTAACACCATAGCAATTACGGCATCTAAAGTCATTCCGCCTACACACCTTATGATCATAATCTACTTCAATTGGGGCTTTAATCCATCGATGAACCATTGAGTGATAACGTCATCTGGTAGATTAGCATGCACAGGTGGCAATTGCCTTAGATGTGTCCAAAATAGCGTGGCATAATCCTATACAGTTTGGTGTGGTTTCTGCCTATTGTTCTGCAAGTAGTCAAAAATTTCGACGGGGTTCTTCTTCAATCGAAACCGTTGTAGAAAGGCATCCTTTACATCATCATACTGCCGGAAGTGGTTCAAATCGTATTCGGTTAGCCATCGTGTAGCTTCATTAACTAGGGTTGCCTGGAACACAATAGCTTTGTAGGCAGAGTCTGTTGGGTAGTTCAGAAATGCATAATTAATCTCAAAGGTCCGCACATGTGCATCTGGATCATCCCTCGAAAATCCTCCAAATTTTGTATACGTGACCCCTGCTGGTACCGAACGCGGTGGGATAACCCGGTGTTGTTGTTGTTGTTGTTGTTGCTATTGTTGTTGTTGTTGTTGTTGTTGTTGTTGATGATGTTGTTGTTGTTGCTGTTGTTGTTGTTGTTGATGTTGTTGTTGTTGCTATGAGCCACTCATGGTGTTGTTGTTGGTGGCGTTGTTATTATTACCCGAATTTTGAGGAGGTATCTCTTGATCTTTCTGGACTGTATAGTCAACCTGCTCACTTTCCGGTCCTAAGATCGTCATTGAATAGATTGCTTAACTCCAAATCTATCAGCTCTTCCTCGACTTGAGTGTCGAAATTAGCTAATCGTGCACCGAAAAATGGTGAGCGCAGTAAGTGTCCACCAAATAGCATCGCAGTTTCACCGAAAAACTTTGAATCACCACCAGGTAATACCGAACTCTCACCAAAATTTGCCGAATTCCCACCGGACCAGACTGCACTGTCACCGGAAATGTTCTCACTCGATAACGCAAACCTATTACCAAAAGTGGTCGAATTCTGACCCAATAGTGCGGAACTGACTCTGCACTACGTCTCTATACAACCAGAAATCACCGTACTTTCTCCCAAAGGTACCGAACTCGCACCAGAATTCACCAGAATCTCATCATGTACTACCGAACTACCACCGGAATTGCTGTTGATTGGCTGTACCGAACCTTCTGCAACTGAACTTAACTGTCCTGTACTTCTACCGCCACGGGGTGTTCCTAATAGGTTCGGAATTGCCCAGGGATGTTGATCTCTACCGTATTTAGGGTATGATTCACTGGAACGTGTTACAGGCATATATCAAAGAATTCTTCCTCAATCTCTAATCTTTGTTGTAAACGGCTACTCCATTTTCCACAGACGATGCCCAGTGTTAAAATGTTAAACCCTTTTTACTGTTAAGGTTTAATTCACATCTGGGTCCTTGGGATGGTCAGGGGTCTGTAAACAGAGGCCCTATTTGTATTTTCCCAACTACACAATAAGACTATATGACTTCATTGCATTAAGCACTAAACATATCGTCTTACAATTCTATCCTGAATACGTTCGTTGATGCACCTTCATGTCAGAAAGGTTATCGTGTAACTCCTTCACTTAGCGCATAATCAAATTACTTAACTTCACTTAATAATTAACTTAATCAACAAAACAGACTCAGTTACACAGAGTTCTGCAACAGCGCTCGCTTCCGGCTCCTCGTCTAGACAAACAGTCCAGCGAGTCTACCTTATGCATCACGCGACTCTTTCATTAATATTTTCAAAGGGTACAACGTTGCGCTATGCCTTTACATCATGCGTGCGACTTTTCAAGATATATTTTACAAGAAATATGAGTTCCTTTCCGGCGGCCAACATCTCTTTTAACTTGGTTCACTCTATGGCCACCTCTACAACTAAGAAGCATAATCACCCAATCATTTAGCTACATAGAAAGAGGTTTCCATAAGGAATCGTGTCTTTTGTTATACGCCTCACATGAGGTTACACGATTGGAAGGATGATGAGAAGTAGAAGCCATTTAAACACTCAAAAAAATTGTTGAAAATGCTCAAAGCAAGAATCCAAGATTCACAACCTTCGTAAGTATTTAGAGAAAAAAAAAATTGTGTATGTCGAAGAGAGTAAAAAATTTTTGATTTGATGTATGAACTATGTCAAAATATCATTGAATTTTGTGAACCCACAAATATTTTGTATCTTTAAAAATAATTTCTATCTTGGAAATTTAAAGATTTGTATCTTTAAAAATAATTTCTATCTTGGAAATTTAAAGATTTGCATTGTGTGGTGTGCAAAATATCTTTCTTTCTATGAAAACAAGAAATTGTTCATTAAATACGAGAAATTTCATCACGTTAGTGGCGCTTTTAGAGCACATCTTCAAAAGAAAATCATTTTTTGGTAGGATTAAAGGAGACAATAATGTTATATATTTGTACATGTGGAAAGATGTTATTTTTCATTTTTCTTAACCCATCATTATCAAACAACCCCTTTTCGGCCATTTTTTGCCCTCGTGGATAGATAGATAGATGGATGGATGGATGGATGGATGGATAGATAGATAGATAGATAGATAGGTAGGTAGATAGGTAGATAGATAGATAAAATAATTGCGATGAGAAATTACCAGTAATATTTTCTTATAATAATAGAACGCATACTACTATTGGTCATGCACCTTTTTAATTATTTATGTAAAAAAGATTCGTATTCCCATGTCACTCACTCGAAGTAATATTCATATGGTTGGTTATATTGTGCAAGTTCACATTTCTATACTTCACAAAGTTCATGAACACATTAAGAAGATCCAAGAAACCTTAGACTCATAATATTAATAAGAAATGAGTAGCAACAAAATTTAATGAAAATGTTTTTGTATGGTTGTGTATCATTAAAGGAGGCTTGAAAACATTCTACAACATCCTTAAGTTGAACTTGCACGAGGATACTATGGAAAGTTTTGCAGTATTCAAAAGATTAACAAAACTTCTTTTAGATTAAACATACCATCTAATTGGAATATACATTAATCCTTTCATGTTAGTCTATTAAAATAATCTAAAGCCACTCTACCACACTTGTGAATCCTCCTCTCTTGTCTCTGTTGCGTAGATGGCTGGTGTTGTATCATCAACTCCCTACGGAGGCTCACCGGAATCCAACCGAGAGAGAAAGTCAATAAGAGCGTGTGCAGACCCTGGTCGGTGTATGACGGAGTAATCAAATTCTTGAAGCAGCAAGACCCACCGTGCTATCCGTCCGCCCAAATGTTGTTGGTGCACCAAATACACCAGTGCTGCATGGTCTACGTGAAAGGTGAAGCGTATGCCCAACAGATAATGTCAAAATTTTTTCACAGAGTATACTAAACCAAGACATCCTCTTTCAGTAACGGAATAGTTACGCTTTGTCGGGGCCAATCTACGGCTCCCATAATATACCGGACGAAACCATTTATCTATCTGCTGCATCAACACGCTACCAATGGCACTGTCAGATGCATCCACAAAAACATGAAATGGCAACTCCCAATTCGGTGCTTGTAAAATGGGAGCCTGAGTTAACAATGATTTCAGCCTGTCAAAAGAAAGTTGACACTCTTTGGTCCATTCGAATTGAGGCGGGCTACTGGTGATCAATCGATTAAGTGGTATTGCTAGATGGGCAAGCCAATGTAGATGTCGCCCATGCCACCGGATTTGGCCTAAAAACCACATCACGTCTTTAGGTTTCTTAGGAGCAGGAGCCTGAAGTACGGCCTTCACTTTGTCTGGATCCACCTGAATACCTTGTTTGGAAATAACGTGTCCCAGCAACTTGCCACAGGATACAGAGAACACCGATTTAGTCGGGTTCAGACACAAGCGATATTCCCGGCACTTGGAAAAGCAACACTGTAAATGATACAGGTGTGCCGACGTATAGCGGATAACGAGAAATCATCCAGATACACTCTCATAAATGTGGTGAGATAAGGGGAAAAAATTTCCTCCATGCAACGTTGGAATGTACTATGAGCATTGCGCAACCCAAACCACATTACGGTACGCGCATAGACACCCTAGTTGGTAATAAATGCAGTCTTGGGTATGTCCTGCTCTACCATTCTGACTTGGTTGTAACCACTGTATCCATCTAGAAAGGAATACATCTCTCGACCGGCCACGTCGTCTAACATGGTATCCAGGAATGGCAACGGAAATGGATCAGATACGGTTGCGACATTAAGCTTTCAATAATCCACGCATATCTGCAACTGCTTGATTTTCTTCGGAACTATAACAATGGGAGAGATCCATTCTGCGTGCTCAATAGGCACAATAAATCCCACCTTCAACAAGCAATCAAGTTCGGCTTTAACCTCTGCCGCATAGTTAGGATTCATCCTATAATTGGGCTATTTGATGGGTCTTGCATCCGATTTCAGCACCACGCGGTGTTGATAAATCCACCGGTCCAACCCTTTCATGTCCCTGTAGTCCCACGCAAACACATTAGTGAACTCGCATAGCAGCTGCAAGAGGTGCTCCTAAAATATCTGGGACAGTCCTACCTTTATTTTTACTAGTCGTGGGTTGGTTTGGTCACCTAAATTGTAGGTGATCAGATGATATTCTGGTACATAGAACTGTCGGGGCCTGTCCTCATTGTCTTTGGACTGGAGTAATTGTTGAAGCATCACCTCATCCAAGATCTGATCTGTACTCGACTCATGCGCTCCGATCAGTAGTATCACCGTACAGGCTGCCGGACTCCAGTTATCAACCACCGTTTGTAAATCTACAGCGCCAAGTTCCATCAATCCTTGTGGGCGGTAAGAAAAGCTTCCTCCTCATCATGGGAAAGACCATCCAACATGTGTACAGGCTCCGCTAAGTATGGTCATGCATGTAAGTCATAGGGTTTCATGTCGTCCAAGGAGACAAAATATTTTTGGTGATTATTTCTAAAGACTAATTCATGCGCTGACCAGTCTTGCACTACCTTAGCTTGTTTTAGCCAGGGACGTCCAAAGAGCAGGTTGTAATCCAAGCTCAATTCTGGTAAATCTAGCACAACAAAGGTCATTTTGAAAATAGAATCTTGTAGAGTGATCAGAATATCCCGCACCAAGCCCACCAAATGGACTCGAGATTGATCAACCATAAGTACAAAGAATTGAAGAGGTTCAATTTGCGTCTACCCTAGCTGTTTGCAAAGGGATGTTGTGGCAATATTGACACCAGATCCACCGTCAATTAACACTTGTGTGATTTAATGATTATTGTACCATATTGTAATCAGTGGTACCATATGGTCCACCATTGGGTCCAATTCCAGTTGGATTGTATCTATTGTAGGAGCACTCGAGGAACCTGGGCTAACCTATCGTTGGAACTCTTGGCGAACTCGAGGGACCAAAGCCAATAATTGACCCAATGGCAATGTAATTGATGCCTTGGACAGAACATCCCACACCGAATCAGTTTTGGCTGATTCTGGTACGATCTCCAGTATGGACTCTGGTACCGTATGAGTCAAATTTCACTTCACTGGTACCTCCGGTAGGATACTTTGTTGCGTTACCAAAACTGGATTAGGGAAAATGGCTTGTTCCTGCATAGCCCACTTGCTTGCCTTTGTGAACGCCTTCTATTGTTCATGAATTCCTAGTTCAAAGATCTCCATAGCTGGATGTAGTTGCTTGCTCGATCGTGTTTGTACCATTGCTGCTTGCATATCCACAAGTGAGATATACACCATATTTGCCATCGGATGTTGTCGTTCTTTTTTCTTTTTATCATACTCCACTGCATCTTTGGAGAACCTCCGGATATGTCCTATTTCCCCATAGAAATGACATTTAGGAGTTGGATTCGATGTACCTTCCTCCTGACGGACCTACATTCCATCGAGCTTGACCAAAGTTATTTGTCCACCCTCCGTGATTAATCCTGTATCCCTGGTAAGGGGTGTTCCTCATATGTGCTGGTACATAATGGCTAGCCGGTTGTCCCTGCTCCTGAATGATGGCATTAACCGCTGCTTTGTTTTGTACCTTGGCATTATACGGACAAGTCTCCGTGGTATGATCTGTTATGTGGCAGATGGCACAATACATTTGGTTCAGTGCGCATGTTGAATTGTTGTGCCCTGGGTTTTTGGATTTGGTACAATAAATTTGTTTAAAGGGTCCTCATTGGATTGCCTAGACGCTTTCAGCCACTCTAGGTCTTTGGTAGATCCGCCCACTTTGTTCTCTAATTCTAACGCCATAGCAATTATGTTATCTAAAGTCATTCTGCCTACACACCTTATGATCATAATCTGCTTCAATTGGGGCTTTGATCCATTGATGAACCATTGAGTGATAACGTCATCTGGTAGATTAGCATGCACGGGTGGCAACTACCTTAGATGTGTCCAAAATATCATGGCATAATCCTATACAGTTTGGTGTGGTTTCCGCCTATTGTTCTGCAAGTAGTCAAAAATTTCGACGGGGTTCTTCTTCAATCGAAACAGTTGTAGAAAGGCATCCTTTACATCATCATACTGCCGGAAGTAATTCAAATCCTATTCGGTTAGCCATCGTGTAGCTTCATTAACCAGGGTTGCTTGGAACACAATAGCTTTGTAGGCAGGGTCTGCTGGGTAGTTCAGAAATGCATAATTAATCTCAAAGGTCGCACATGCGCATCTGGATCATCCCTCGGAAATCCTCCAAATTTTGTATACATGACCCCTGCTGGTACCGGACGCGGTGGGATAACCTGGTGCTGTTGTTGTTGTTGTTGTTGTTGTTGTTATTGATGATGTTGTTTTTGTTCCTACTGTTGTTGTTGTTGCTGCTGTTGTTGTTGTTGTCAGCCACTCATGGTGTTGTTGTTGGTGGCGTTGTTATTATTACCCGGATTTTGAGGAGGTATCTCTTGTTCTTTCTGAACTGTATAGTCAACCTGCTCACTTTCCAGTCCTAAGATGTCGTTGATCCGATTGCTTAACTCCAAATCTATCAGCTCTTCCTCGACTTGAGTGTCAAAATTAGCTAATCGTGCACCGAAAAATGGTGAGCGCAGTAAGTGTCCACCAAACAGCACCGCAGTTTCACCGAAAAACTTCGAATCACCACCAGGTAATACCGAACTCTCACCGAAACTTGCCGAATTCCCACCGGACCAGACTGCACTGTCACCGGAAATGTTCTCATCGGATAACGCAAACCTATCACTGAAAGTGGTCGAATTCTGACCCGATCGTGCGGAACTCACTCTGCACTACATCTCTGTACAACCAGAAATCACCGTACTTTCTCCCAAAGGTACCGAACTCGCACCGGAATTCACCAGAATCTCATCATGTACTACCGAACTACCACCGGAATTGCTGCTGGCTGGCTGTACCGAACCTTTTGCAACTTAACTTAACTGTCCTGTACTTCTACCACCACGGGGTGTTCCTAATAGGTTTGGAACTGCCCAAGGATGTTGATCTCTACGGTATTTAGGGTATGATTCACCGGAACGTGTTATAGGCATATATCAAAGAATTCTTCCTCAATCTCTAATCTTTGTTGTAAACGGCTACTCCATTTCCCACAGACGATGCCCAGTGTTAAAATGTTAAACCCTTTTTACTGTTAAGGTTTAGTTCACATCTGGGTTCTTGGGATGGTCAGGGGTCTGTAAATAGAGGCCCTATTTGTAATTTTCCAACTACAGAGTAAGACTATATGACTTCACTGCATTAAGCACTAAACATATCATCTTACAATTCTATCCTGAATACATTCGTTGAAGCACCTTCACGTCTGAAAGGTTATCGTGTAACTCCTTCACTTAGCGCATAATCAAATTACTTAACTTCACTTAATGATTAACTTAATCAACGAAACAGACTTAGTTACACAGAGTTCTGCAACAGCACTCGCTTCCGGCTCCTCGTCCAAACAAACAGTCCAGCAAGTCTACCTTCTACATCACGCGACTCTTTCATTAATATTTTCAAAGGGTACAACGTTGCGCTATGCCTTTACATCATGCGTGCGACTTTTCAGGATATATTTTACAAGAAATATGAGTTCCTTTCCGACGGCGAACATCTCTTTTAACTTGGTTAACTCTATGGCCACCTCTACAACTAAGAAGCATAGTCACCCAATCATTTAGCTACATAGAAAGAGGTTTCCATAAGGAATCGTGTCTTTTGTTATAAGCCTCACATGAGGTTACATGATTGGAAGGATGATGAGAAGTAGAAGCCATTTAAACACTCAAAAAAATTGTTGAAAATGCTCAAAGCAAGAATCCAAGATTCACAAACTTCGTAAGTATTTATAGAAAAAAAAATTGTATACGTTGAAGAGAGTCAAAAAATTTTGATTTGATGTATGAACTATGTCGAAATATCATTGAATTTTGTGAACCCACAAATATTCTGTATCTTTAAAAATAATTTCTATCTTGGAAATTTAAAGATTTGCATTGTGTGGTGTGCAAAATATCTTTCTTTCTATGAAAACAAGAAATTGTTCATTAAATACGAGAAATTTCATCACGTTAGTGGCGCATTTAGAGCACATCTTCAAAAGAAAATCATTTTTTGGTAGGATTAAAGGAGACAATAATGTTATATATTTGTACCTGTGGAAAGTCTTTATTTTTCATTTTTCTTAACCCATCATTATCAAACAACCCCTTTTCGGCCATTTTTTTCCCTTGTGGATGGATGGATGGATGGATGGATGGATGGATGGATGGATGGATAGATAGATAGATAGATAGATAGATAGATAGATAGATAGATAGATAGATAGATAGATAGATAGATAGATAGATAGATAGATAGATAGATAGATAGGTAGATAGATTGATAAAATAATTGCGATGAGAAATTACGAGTAATATTTTCTTATAATAATAGAACGCATGCTACTATTGGTCATGCACCTTTTTAATTATTTATGTCAAAAAGATTTGTATTCCCATGTCACTCACTCGAAGTGATATTCATATGGTTGATTATATTGCGCAAGTTCACATTTCTATACTTCACAAATTTCATGAACACATTAAGAAGATCCAAGAAACCTTAGACTCATAATATTAATAAGAAATGAGTAGCAACAAAATTTAATGAAAATGTTTTTGGATGGTTGTGTATCATTAAAGGAGGCTTGAAAACATTCTACAACATCCTTAAGTTAAACTTGCACGAGGATACTACAGAAAGTTTTGCAGTATTCAAAAGATTAACAAAACTTCATTTAGATTAAACATACCATCTAATTGGAATATACATTAATCCTTTCATGTTAGTCTATTAAAATAATCTAAAGGCACTCTGCCACTCACTTATATCTTGAAAATCCTCCTTTGCTTGAAGAAGATTCTAAGATTTTAATGCTTGAGAAAATAATCAATCATGATGTAACCACTACATGCATTGTAAAACATAAAATTCATTCTATTGAAGAATCTCAGTGCATTCATAAAACTTCATTGATTCCCCTTTATATTCATTTAGTTTTTGCATATCATTGACAATTACATTAAATGAGTTTACTCCAGCCTTCCATTTTTATGCATGTATTTTTCAAATGGAACATGTTTATTATTGTTTAGTTATAGGACATGTGACTAGCCATCCATGTCTATTTTCTTCCTTATCAATTGAGTTCAGTTACTTTTTCAACTGGGGGGCAGGTTCTCACATATGGAATGTTGAATTATTGGACTCTACTTATTGACATTTTGCTATGATTTGTGCTTTGATTTAGCAAGTTAAGGTTTGTAAGGGCATGAATGGGCATGGATTTATTTGGATGTAGTTGGACACAAATTGAGATGTTACATTTTCCATTTATGTTAAATAAAAGACCCACATAGAAGATTGATTGTAGAAAGTTTTATAAATAGTGATTGAAGATAAGGATTGCTATGGAATGCAACTTCTATAAATAAAATATAAGGCTTGCCATAAAACTAAGCAAATTTTTCCTCACATGCCCATTTTTTGAAGTTTTTACCCTCATTATAACTTCAATCTTTGGACATAATGAAAATCTATAAATACATGCTAGGCTGCATTATTGTTTATTTGGTAATTCAATTTTTGTGAATAATTGTGGAATTTTATGATAGACCGTTATTATTAAACTAAATTATTTGGTGCCACATCACCTTATTTGAATGATTCCGAATTGTTTTTTGGAAAAGAATTTGAATTTTTATCAATCGAAAAGATTTCTGCTCAAAAAAAATTTCAATCAAAAAAGTTTTCGATCGAAAAGTTTTTGGTCAAAAAGCTTCTCGATCAAAAACCTTTCAATCAAAAGTATATTCAATAAAATAGTTCTCTACGGTGTACTATCGCCAGAATTCTCTTGTACTCCTATGAATTGACACTTTCATACAAAAAGCAAGGGATAAATTGTTTTAGAAAATTTTAATACTTTAGGATTATAAAAGAAATATATATATATATAGATTTTAGATTTAAATATTTAGAAAATTATAGAACAAATAAAAGTAATAATAAATATTTGAAATTCTAAGTTTGTTTACAAATAGAAATTCAAATTAAATATATAATATTATTTAAATATTAAAAAAAAGAATTAAAATTTTTTAAGATTTTTATAGTTTAGATACTATTTTGATTTTCTTAATCATAAATTGATTCTAACTTCACATGCGATATTTTAGTGTTGGATACATGTGAGTGGATTCTAGGTGTATGAATGTGTGTATAGGTGAATATATATGTGCATGTTTAGGATTGTGATTTAAAACTATTGTGATTGTCTGACTCAACATTGATTCTTTGTTATTCTTTCTTCATAATGTTATGTGTTTGTAGCTACATTTGTAAGTATATGTGTTATTGTGAGTATATTTTTTATTTTAGTTAAAATGCAAGAAACTAATCTTTTTTATTTGTTTCAATGTAGCGAAAGGATTATGGCTGATATCCTACAAAACATGAGATCGAGTATGCTACACATTTTGGATATCGGCGTTTGAGCGAGTATATGCGAGATCATCCGGATGCATTTGTGAGTATTATTAAATTTTATCTAATTATTTTATATTTATGGATGTTTTAATTGTTTTACCTATTTATGTTTGTTATATGTAATACAAGAGTATTATGGAGAGGCAGATATGGATGAGGTGGAGAGACAGACACATGAGGGATGATCTCGATCGTCATAGGGTGCTCACAAAGATACATCAGATCATGCGGATGATATATCTATATGTGTAAGTATGTCTATATGCATGTATATGTATGTATCTATGTATATATGCGCATGTATGTATGTGCATATGTATATGTGTATATGCATGTATCTGCATGTGCATGTGTAAGTGTATATGCATATGTATGTGTATGTTCATGTGCATGTGTATGTGTGTATATGTATGTATGTATGTGCATGTATATATGTGTAATATGTGTGTGTATGTATGTGCATGTATATGTGTGTGTATATGAATGTATGTACATATGTATATGTGTATATGCATGTATGTGCATGTGCATGTGCATGTGTAAGTCTATATGTGTATGTATGTGTATGTGAATGTGCATGTGTATGTGTGTGTATATGTATGTATGTGCATGTGCATGTGCATGTGTAAGTGTATATGTGTGTATATGTGTATGTGCATGTGCATGTGCATGTGTATGTGTGTGTATATGTATGTGCATGTATATGTGTAAGTGTATGTGTATATGTGTATGTGCATGTCTATGTATGTAAGTGCATGTGTGTGTATGTGTATATGTGTGTGTATGCATGCGCATATATATGTGTATATATGTGTATGTGTGTGTGTATATATACATATGTGCATATGTATGTGTATGTGTATGTGTATAAACATATACAAATGTATGTATATGCATGTGTATATGTATGAAACATTCATGTGCATGTGGATGCATTTCCATTTGCATCCATTTGTGCATGCATGTGGATGTGCATATACATGTATTTAAGTATATGTTAATGTGTGTATGTGTATGTATATATGCAATAATGCATTCATGCAAGTCTTTTTATGTGGTTGTAGAATTGTTTGTGTATATGCATGTGTATGTGTAAGTGTATGTGCACATGTATGTGTGTGTATATACATGTGTGTATGTGCATGTGTATATGTGTGAACGTGCATCTTCATCATGTATAAGTGTATATGTGCATATCAATAAGTGTGAGTATGCTAACTAATGAAAATAACACAATTCAAATGATATACAAAGAATGGAAATTGTACTTACAATAGTTAGCCATATTTTTTGCTTGGTTAGCTTTTTCAAAAACCTGCAATAAATATATATATATATAATTCAAAGAGGGAAAGAGGTAGAAAGAGAGAAACAGAGACAGAGAGAGACAATAAGATAGAGGTTAGACAAAACAACAATTCTACAAGCGATTGTTTTAGCTCATAAGCGTAGCGCAATTATGAACATTGGAGAGCTCTTTGATCAGATGCGTGAATATGCCAATCGAAGAGCCTCCAAGGTTTTTTTTTGCTCAAAATGCCATCATGTACGTGATGGTAAGGCATCATAAAAACCACTAGAATTGGCATCGCATAAGCGACGTTAATCACTGTCGCTTATGCGATGCAAAAAAGTGTCGCTTATGCGATGCTTTTTTAAGTCGTCGCTTTAGCGATGCTCAATGTGCGCGTCGCACATCCCGTTGCACCACACGTCGATAAAAACACCATATTGCTCATCGTTTAACCGACGGTCCATGCTTGACGCTTCTTGCGATGCTTTTTGCAATTTTATAGCGACGAAATTGTGTCGCATTAATTGTCGTTATACAACCATATTCCTTGTAGTGTGTGTATGCGTATGCGTATGCGTATGTGTATGTGTTTGTGTATGCGTATGCGTATGCGTATGCGTATGCGTATGCGTATGCGTATGCGTATGCGTATGCGTATGTGTATGCGTATGCGTATGCGTATGCGTATGCGTATGCGTATGCGTATGCGTATGCGTATGCGTATGTGTATGCGTATGTGTATGCGTTAGCTATGAAAATTGTAAATCTCTATGCTGTTGGGAGTGATGGTTGGATGCACTCAGAAGATTGAGTTGGTACTGCTAATCCTGCTTTGCACCAGCCCTTTTTTATCCTTTTCTCTAATTCTACTCCTTGATGATGCAGCAAAGACTAAGCCTTATGGAAACTGATGTAAGACTGTGTTCTAACTTTACTGAAAAAATTTCACCGAAATTTCACCAGACTGCCACTGTACTGTCACCGTAATTGTACCGGAATTGTATTGGAATGAACTATAATTTTGTTTATAATTACTTCAAGTGGACATATATGAAGTAAAGAAGTGACACGTGAGCTTTCTTAACTTACTGAACTCTTTCTGAAGTTTAAGAAAAAACTCCTCTAGTTCAGACAGCCTCTTTTCGGTCAGACTTTGTACTGTGTGTAAATATCTTTTTCACCGGAAAGATTGATCAACTAAAAATAGAGATGTCTAGCTATAGAGTGAGCTATCTCTCATACAAAGCTTCGCATTACTCTGCGAGATCTACTTCGTTCTTCTACCGGAAAATTACTCGTTTACTGTAAGAACTGCAACAGTGAGCACTTTAACTACAATTTCTTGATTTCTCGAAATTGGCTAAACTAAGTTACTTCAAACTTTGTAAGCTTGTGGTATACTTTGAGCTGGATCTATCAAGCTTTGAATCACTTGATTTGGTTCAGTAGATCCTGAAATATACTTCTTCAAGATTGACAGATTTGAAGATGATTGACTCAGAGAATCACAGAGTAGATGAATGTAAGTATTTGTATTAGATCATGTAAATGTACATTCCCATTGGCATGATAAACATAGCTCAATGGTATTCAGAGGTGTAGGCTATAAAGTAGACCTCACACACTCAGTGATTGATACAGTAATGCCTCAGGATGAGTGAAGAACTGCCGCGACATTTTTTCATGTAGCTTTTATAGGAATTGAGTGATGACTTGAATTAGAATTCAAATCAATCTCCTAAAATCTTTCGCCTAAAAAAGTTGATTGAGATATTCTCTCAATCAATCAACCGCCTTTTCACGACTTTCAATCAATTAGGCGTGATTGCATAATAATGCGCCAAGTCATTTATATTTTTACAAGAGATAAACTGGTAAGAAATCATAGGCATAAGTTCCTATGGTCTTCGCTTCATGTATAGTCTTCAAAGTAGTTATCCAAGCCAAATGTGAAGGCTTGTGTTGCACCAACAGCTCCCCCTCAAGCCAAACATTTTGGCTCAAGTCTAGTCTTCAATTACTTCCTGCAATCCAATCATGGATTTAAATCTGCATAACTTAGTTCCATCCAAAGCTTTAGTGAGTAAATCTGCACATTGCATATTAGTGGACACATAAGTCAACTGAATGTCTTTGCTTAGCAACTTCTCTCTGACATAGTGGTAATGAACCTCTATGTGTTTGGTTCTGGCATGATATATTGGATTAGCTGCAAGGTGAAGAGAGCTAGTATTATCTCCAAAGATAATTGGTGGTCTTGTATATAAGCCTAACTCTGTATACAAAAGCTTTAACCAGATAGCTTCTTGAGTGGCATTTGCTAGCCCTCTATACTCTGCTTCAGTAGATGACAATGCTATTGTAGGTTGCTTCTTGGCTGACCAAGAAATTGGTTTATCACCTGCAAAACATATGTATCCTGATGTGCTTCTCCTATCATCCTTGCATCCTGCCCAATCTGCATCTGAATATACTTTAATATCAATGTCTGATGTATAAGGAAAGTACAAACCATGGTTCTGAGTTCCTTTCAAATATTTCAAAATCTTCTTTGCTGCCTCTAGGTGAGGTGACCTTGGTTTGTGCATGAATTGACTAAGCACACTAACTCCATATGCTATGTCAATTCTGGTTAAGGTAGCATAGTTCAAGCTACCTACCATACTTTGGTATCCTATGATGTCTTGGACTTCTTCTCCTTCATGAGCACTTAGCTTTAGATTGACTTCCATTGGAGTAGTAGATACTTTAGCATCCTGCAAGCCAAACTTCTTGACCATATCCTGTACATACTTCTTTTGAGTGATGTAGATACCTGAATTTGTGTAGACCAATTCAAGACCTAAGAAGTACTTCAATAATCCAAGATCACTAATCTTGAATTCTTTCATCATCTGTCCTTTGATATGTCTAATTCCCTGAACATCATTTCCTGTAATAATGATATCATCAACATAGACACATAAATATATTACCTCTGTACTACTTCTTTTTATAAACAGAGAAGTATCTGCTTTACTCATCACAAATCCTTGGTCTTGGAGGTAGGTTGTCAACCTGTAATTCCATGCTCTAGGTGCCTGCTTCAGACCATACAGAGCCTTCTTCAATTTACAAACATAATGTACCTTTTTTGGATCTTCATAGCCAGGTGGTTGTGACATGTAGACTTCTTCAGATATCCATCCATTCAAGAATGCATTCTTCACATCCAATTGGTACATGTTCCAGTTCTTGGATGCAGCTACACTCACCAATATTCTGATAGTTGGCATCTTTGCCACAGGAGAAAATGTCTCCTCATAATCAATGCCTTGGGTTTGTGCAAAACCCTTGGCTACCAACCTAGCTTTATACCTGTTTATTGTACCATCTGAGTTCTTCTTTAGTTTGTAGATCCATCTGGATCCTATCACTTTCATAGATTCTTTCTTGGGTACCAAGTCCCAAGTGTCACTCTCTTTGAGAGCCTGCATTTCTTCATCCATTGCTTCCTTCCATTCTGGTTTAGTGATTGCTTCTTCAAATGAACCTGGTTCTTCATTCAACAAATCCTTTGCAAGATATACAGAATGCTTAGTTACAAGAGAAGTGTCACACCCATATATGATAGGCTTCTTACTTTCTCTCTGAGATCTCCTCATTGCTTGAGTTGAGGATTCTGGTATATTCTCTAGCTTCTTCATCTTCATCTTTCCTTTGGACTTCCATGCCTTGAATTCCTCAAGATTGATTGTGTCATCATCATCTGAACTTGAGTCTTCTTTCTGGACTGATTCCTTCTTGGTAGGCTCTGGGAAGTCTTCTTCTATATCATAAGGTAGACTAACCTTCCTACATTCATTTTCATACCATGAGTCATTCTCATCAAAGATGACATCTCTGCTTACCTTGAAACCTTTGTTTGAGGGGTTGTAGAATCTGTACCCTTTCTGGTTCATGTCATAACCAATGAAGATACATTTTTCAGCTTTAGGGTCTAGCTTTCCCCTTACCTGTGAGGGAATATGCACATATGCTACACAACCAAAGATTTTGCAATGATCTAATGATGGTCTCTTACCATGCCAAGCTTCATAAGGTGTCATTCCATCAAGTGTCTTTGATGGCAACCTGTTAATAAGATATGTGGCAGTAGATACACTCTCTGCCCAAAGATAATTTGGCAACTTCTTTTCATTAAGCATAGACCTCGCTGTTTCTACAATGAGTCTATTTCTTCTTTCAGCTACCCCATTTTGTTCAGGTGAGTACCTTGTAGTGATCTCCCTTTTGATGCCTCTTTCCTGCAAGAAATCTTCAAACTCATTGGAAAAGTATTCTCCTCCTCCATCTGACCTTAGTTTCTTCAAGTTTCTTCAAGTTTCTTCCTGTTTGGTTTTCAACCAGTGCAAGATACTTTTTGAAACAATTAAATACTTCATCTTTATGTTTCATGTAGTATAAGACAGTCCACCTACTATAGTCATCAATGAAGGACACATAGTACCTTGATCCAGATATGGATGGTTCTTTGCTAGGTCCCCAAACATCTGTATGCACCGATTCCAGATAATCTTCATGCATGAAACCTTTCTTGGTATAAGGCAATCTGTGTGACTTACCAAACTGACAAGCTCCACACTTGTATATCATGTGTTGCTTGGATATATTAGGTATCCCAAGCACACATTGATCCCTGCACATTTTCTTTAAGGTCCTTTCACCAATGTGACCTAACCTCTTGTGCCATATTTCTAATTCTGAAAGTGTTTGATCCTTGTAATTGTATAAAGCAATGTTTTTGGTGTCTAAGCTCAAAAGTAAATAATCTACCTGATTTTTCTCCCTTGGCTATTCTTTTGAATCCATGTCTTGGGTCCTCCACATATGCTCCATGTTGTGTGAACCTGACCTGCAAACCTTTTTCCACAATCTGACCTACACTCATTAGATTCTTGGTGATTGTTGGAACATACAATACTCTGCTCAATAAATTCTGATTACCATCACATGTTTTGACATTGCCTACTTTAACAACTGAATGTTTAGTGTCATCACCTGTCTGCACTTGATGCTTGCCTTTGGGTTCTTCCAAATCAGAAAGTAGTGCCACATTGCCAGCTACATGGTTAGAACACCCTGAATCAATATAAAATAAATGATCATCATTTGTACCTTCCTTGGAGGTCATATTCATGATCAATAGGGAGTCATCTTGCTCCTCTGCATAATTGTTATAGTCTTTCCTATTTTTGTATCCACCTTGATAGTTGCTATTGTGATTGTAGTTATTATTGTAGCCATGGTAGCTTTGAGATTGGTTGAATCTGCCTCTGCCTTGAGAGTATCCTCCTCTTGAGTAGCCTCTTCCTCTCTGATTCTTGTAATTTTTGTAGCATTCATCTGTGGTATGATTGGACAAGCCACAAATATTGCATGGAGATTGGTTGTAGGGTCTCCCCCTACCTGACTTACCTCCTCTGCCCCTACCTCTAGAAGATCTACCTCTCCCTGCATAATTTGCTTGGGAGGTAGAGCCTTCTTCATCAACCTTCTTACTTTTACCTTTATCTTTAACCTTCTTATCAGCGTATAAAGCAGAGGAGTTGTTACCTTTTGATTGTTCTCCATTCTTTGTAAGCTTTGCTTCATGTGTGAAGAGTTGACCAATCAAGGTTGTTAGATCAGGTGCTTGGATGTCCATGTATAAGTCCATTGCTGTGGTAAAGCTCTCCCATTTGTCATCAGCCTTTAGTCCATTGATTACCTGCCTTACTATTTGTTCCTCTTCAATCTCCTCTCCAATACTTGCTAGTTGGTCTGCAATGTCTTTGACCCTAGTGACAAAATCTGAAACTGATTGCTTTGATTGCTTCCTAAGAGTGGTGAATTCAATCCATAGTTGATTCTTCCTGGCCCTTGTGTTGGAAGAAAAATAATTTGACAAGATTTCCCAAGTCTCTTGGGAAGTCTTACAATTCCTTACATGAGGTAAAAGAAAGTCAGATATAGAGTTTAAGAGATAAGACCTTGCCAAAGCATCCTTTGCACACCATTGGTTGAGTCTCTCTTGTTCATCTTTGGTGGGTAGTCCTCTAGTCTTGAATGAGGGCAATTCCACATCTCCTGATATGTATCCAAATAAGCTCCTTCCTTGTAGATAGGTCTTCATCCTTAGAGACCAAGCTTGGTAATTGTTTCTGTCCAATTTTTCAATGAATGAGGGAAAACCATCACCCATGATTACCTTTATTTGCTCTGATACCACTGTTGGGAGTGATGGTTGGATGCACTCAGAAGATTGAGTTGGTACTGCTAATCCTGCTTTGCACTAGCCCTTTTTGATCCTTTTCTCTAATTCTACTCCTTGATGACGCAGCAAAGACTGAGCCTTATGGAAACTGATGTAAGACTGTGTTCTAACTTTACTGAAAAAATTTCACCGAAATTTCACCAGACTGCCACTGTACTGTCACCGTAATTGTACCGGAATGAACTATAATTTTGTTTATAATTACTTCAAGTGAACATATATGAAGTAAAGAAGTGACACGTGAGCTTTCTTAACTTACTGAACTCTTTCTGAAGTTTAAGAAAAAACTCCTCTAGTTCAGACAGCCTCTTTTCGGTCAGACTTTGTACTGTGTGTAAATATCTTTTTCACCGGAAAGATTGATCAACTAAAAATAGAGATGTCTAGCTATAGAGTGAGCTATCTCTCATACAAAGCTTCGCATTACTCTGCGAGATCTACTTCGTTCTTCTACCGGAAAATTACTCGTTTACTGTAAGAACTGCAACAGTGAGCACTTTAACTACAATTTCTTGATTTCTCGAAATTGGCTAAACTAAGTTACTTCAAACTTTGTAAGCTTGTGGTATACTTTGAGCTGGATCTATCAAGCTTTGAATCACTTGATTTGGTTCAGTAGATCCTGAAATATACTTCTTCAAGATTGACAGATTTGAAGATGATTGACTCAGAGAATCACAGAGTAGATGAATGTAAGTATTTGTATTAGATCATGTAAATGTACATTCCCATTGGCATGATAAACATAGCTCAATGGTATTCAGAGGTGTAGGCTATAAAGTAGACCTCACAAACTCAGTGATTGATACAGTAATGCCTCAGGATGAGTGAAGAACTGCCGCGACATTTTTTCATGTAGCTTTTATAGGAATTGAGTGATGACTTGAATTAGAATTCAAATCAATCTCCTAAAATCTTTCGCCTAAAAAAGTTGATTGAGATATTCTCTCAATCAATCAACCGCCTTTTCACGACTTTCAATCAATTAGGCGTGATTGCATAATAATGCGCCAAGTCATTTATATTTTTACAAGAGATAAACTGGTAAGAAATCATAGGCATAAGTTCCTATGGTCTTCGCTTCATGTATAGTCTTCAAAGTAGTTATCCAAGCCAAATGTGAAGGCTTGTGTTGCACCAACATATGCATTAGAACACTTTTATTCTAGTGAAAAATTGTTACATTGGTGTCTCAAATGCTTGTGCGTGTTTACAGAATACAGAATGAGGGAACAAACTCATCATGAAATATCCCACACCATGTCTAGGAAGTTCATTTGCATTCAAATCAGAAGACTCCAAGGGGAGAGTTCATCAGTTCAACAGGGGGACAGAGAGTTTGACTGCTATAGCACAACCGCTCAAAGCTAAGTATATCTAATTGATAAGGAGTTCAATATTATGAGCTACACACCGTTCCCTAGTGTGGTCGAATTCAAGATGCATATAATGTGGGGGGGTATGCTCCTTCACTTCACATGCTTGGGGCATGCTCCATCTGTCCCTCGTGGGGGTGGCGGTCATTTGCCCCTAAATGTCAGCAGGGGAGTTATGCTAATTTATGTACACATGGGGGAAATGAAGGGGGGAGGTTTATGGGGACGCAGCTCATGCACAGAAGAGGAGTCTTCTACTGGAGTCTCTTGGGGGCTCGAGTGCTAGTTTTGGCTGACACAGTAAAGAGGGGGGAAGGTAGTTTGTTAGGGGGGGTACACCCCATTATTCCCCACAGGAGAGTTGGGAGGGGGGAATTACATAAAGATTTCGAATGGCTTTTTCCTTCTCTCTCGGGGATGTGTGTGCAGATACCACGAGGAAGGAGCCTTCGGTGTGCTCAGCTTCAAGGGGCAGTAGCTAGGTCATTCTCGGAGGTACACAGGAGATGAGCTGAAGTAGAGCTAGAGAAGGTTGCAAAGGGCGACAGTCATCATGGCATTAAAAAAAACACAAAAAGGGGAATCGTCTTCCGGAGGCTTGCTATTTCAGGTATCTCAGCAAGATAGCAGGAGGTCGCATCCATGTGAAGAGTTCTGAGGGGGGGGGGGGTTCCTTCTTCATGGCTAGGACTGATCGTGGAGGCAAGAGATAGGGGTGGCTTGAGAGTACTTGGTGTAGCTCAAGCATAAGCACCACCTCCTTTACTTGTCAATCCACGGACACGTGAGGACCGGTATGAAGACCACGAGCAAGTGAAGGCACAAGGTGTGAGTGAAAGCACACAAACATGCACACACATACACACACACGTGCACAAGGTAAGATCAAAGAGAGGAACAATGGAAAGCTTTGATTGCAAAAGAGTTCTCTTACAAAATCTCTATCATCTAACAAGCTCACCTCAAAAATGAGCTCTCTAGCTCTTTTTATAGTTTTTTGACTAGTTTTGGCCCTGTCCAGACCTAGTGTCCGGTCTAGTTAAAAATTAGGTTCCAGGGCTTATTTGAGGGTTCAAACAAAGTCTAAAAATTATGAAAATTGGTAGGATGATACTTCTAATACTCCTCAAGATTGAGGACTCCTCCGCTTGAAAAAAATGGAGTTACAAAAATGGAAAATGGTATTTACAATGGTTTTTAGTGATGAAAATCACTATTTTTGTAGGGAATTCCTTTGAAAATTTGACATACACTTCTTGGAGCTCCCTACTTGCTCCCTTTTCTTGTGTGTCCACTTCTTTGATGCACTTCCATGCTTTGTCCTTGACCTTGAGCTTCAACACTCCCCCCCCTCTCGAGTCTATAGTCCCTGATAGACCCTTGTTATAAGGGTTGTTCCATGTAGAGAGGTAGTGTCCAGCCTTTATATGTGCTGCTTTCTAGGTATTGATGTTGTCCCCATGATGTCCGCTAGCTCTTCCAAAGATGATGTTCAGAGCAATCATGCCAAGTAATCATAACCCATAATGAATGATGGGTAAGTGTGTTCGTGCATGGGTTGAGGAAAATATATGCCTTGTGCACGGCCTTGTAATGTAGCCCTATGCATGCTTACTTGGAAAATGCATTGGAAGAAGTATGGTGCAAAAATTGGGGGTCTTGAGCTAAGTGCTCAAGGGTATGCCGACGAAGAGCTTTCCTAATCTATCATGGTTATGGTGTTGCCAAAGTAAAGATACTTACCATGCTGAAGGTTCGATCAATGTTTATCTCTTCGTGTTGTACACCCGGAATTTGGGATGGAATATTGTCGATGAATGTCCGTGTTGATGGTCCACTGATGAAATTGTTTGAGTGTCTGATCATGTCTCCTCTTTTCAAAGCAACATTTGCCAAATACTGAGAATTGTATTTCTTTATATTCATTGGCAAATAACATTGGGTAACTATACCAAGCTTAGTTTCACATATTCTATTTAGCTCACCATAAGCAGGAGTCTTCTCACCCAGTATACGGACAATGATTCTCAGGGTACCAAACTACCTCGTGCAGATATCTCCCTGGATGCTCTCGTACATGCAATAGTTAAGCATCACTCAAGTTGCGGACCTTCAAGCTCTTCACTCCTACCATGGTAAGGGGAAACCATAGTAGTGGATGCCATGTTCATGCCAAGTTCTTGACATCTACTAGAAAGGCAGCAATTATATCATCTGCTAGCCAAGACACACTTCTATCCAAACTGATAAATGCCCAGTAATCAGCAATTCCACCTTCAACTAAACATGACTCATTCATGTTTCATGAGCCAAACCTGGGAACAAGTTCTTCCTCTCTTTCTTTTTTCTTTTTTGAGGAACAATGTCACAAAACAAGAAGACAGATGTTAGTATTAGAAAAAAATAGTTGATACATGTCAATGTGCTCTTGTGCATGGGACTCTCAAATGTGTCTATGCACGGCCATGTAATGTGGCCCTATATTAATGCATACTTTGGAAATGCATAACCTGAATGGTGCAAAAGACTGGGTTGTGCAAGGAGCACATGGTTGTCGCTCCTCGAGGCTTTCAATGTTATTTGTGAATGTTGATGCCAGCTGTCGTGGAGGTATCCATTGGATCTCGATATGACAATTGATCCTTCCTCCTTATGGGGATCCATTTGAGAACGATCTGCGACTGTGTAGTGAGCACCTTTGGCCTATTCATCCTTGGCTGTTTTGTTGACTGTTGTGTCCCTTGTGGTTGGCGCTTTGGTTTTGTAGGGGCCGCTGATGCTTTTGGCTTCCAAACCCATACCTTTGTGGCTGGTCGCATGACTCACGTTGGAGAGGTTAGTTGGTCTACCTTTGTTCTTGGTGTTTGGTTCTGACCTTTGCCTCGCCTTGGCTTCTTTGTTGAGACTTTTTGCGTATGGGAGAGCATAGGTTGTTGCGGACGTAAGAGCTTCCTGGGTACCCACATGTGTAATCGCCCTTGTTGAGCTGCGATTAATTTCTTAGGCACCCAAATTTGTTGGATACCATGTGGTTGAAACTGTCTTAGCTGCTTGGTACTTGTTTTGGCATGGTTGGCCTGCCCAGATGGGGGTTGTTGCGGCAAGGCTGGTGGTTGCTCTACTTTTCGTACCTAGATCTGCTTCATGGTCCGAGCTGCTTTCTTGTTAACTGGTGTCCTTCTATTTGACATAGCAGTTGTCATGCACTGTTTCTCTTGCCTGTGTGGTTGAACTACTATAGATGGATGAGACTTCGTATAAGAAGGGAGTCTCAATGGGTCTCCTACTCTTCTGTTGGAGGCAGTATCCTTCTACATCATAAAGCTTTGAACATATACAACTTCATCTTCCTTAAGATTAGTCCTAAGAGAATGTGTGACACCATGACCTGTGAGCATGCAGCTTTCTAACTCTAATGTAATGCATTGTTCATGAACCCAAACTTGAAGAATTTGACTTCTTAGGTTTAAATTAACTGCATGGTCATAGAACCAATCTTGACCCAAGACAAGTGGTTATGTAAGGTTCTCATCTTGACATACTAGCATTTTGACTTTCATTGGAGCATCTTGAAGGTAGATGGGAAGTTCCACCTCGCCCGAACAAGGGGTTTCCACACCTCCCAATCCTATGATATAGGCTTCTATGGGATTGATGTTCAACTGCAAGTCTTGGCAGTAGGACAGTCTAACTGCACTACTTGCTGCACCTGAATCAATCAATGCTTTCACAGTCCTTGCACTCTTTCCTTGTCCTATCTCTACGGTCACAAAGGGACGTCGGTCAATGACTTGAGTATGCCTGATTTTTGGCACATATCCATGTGGTATTTTGGGGCTTTTGAGTTGACATCTAGGCCTAATCCCCTTGACTTATTTCGCCTAATTCGTTCTTTGGCCTCTGCATGTGCTTCTTCTCTCACCCTTAACTCTTCTTCTTTTCACTTCTTAGCAGTATTGAGTCTCATTAGCATATCATCCTCTTTTTTCCAATTTATGGGCATGTTGCTTTAGCGTATAAACCAGCACTAGGTCTCCCTCTTTCAATCCTCTATCTTTGATGTGTGCATCAAAGTATGCCTTTTGCCTTTTCTTTGAAGCATGAATGTATGTTGCCGCCCATAGCCTCGTCTCACCTAAGCATTCTAGATCAAAGATCCTAGAGGACAATTCATGTCCATTCCACTCATGCTCTTGTGCTACTTTTAAGGCTGGGATGAGGAAGTCCAATGGTAGCACAACATTCTGCCCAAAGACCATCTGAAATGGGGTGGCATTGAGTACCGTTTTGTAGGCAACTCGATAAGCCTAAACAGCATGATGAAGTTGTTTGTCCCAATCAGAGCGTTTATTATTTACGAGTTTTGTCAACACATTACATAGGATCTTATTCGTGCTCTCGGGTTGTCCGTTAGCTTGGGGATGATAGGGGGCAGACTTCTTATGTATCACCAAGAATTCTTGGAGAAGATTTTCAATGACTTCATTCAAGAAGTGTGTGCCTCTATCGCTCATTAACTCTATTGGTAATCCATATCTAGTGAATACATTCTTGAATAAGAACTTAGCCGTAGTCTGAGCATCATTCTTTGTTGTGGCTTTCACCTCTACCCACTTTGTAAGGTTATCTGTGGCTACAATAATATACTCTACATGGGAGTTTCTAGCTGGGGTGTTAATAGGACCTAGAAAGTCTATACCCCACTTCGAGAATGCACGTCCTCCCATCATTGGTCGCAAAGGCATCTCATCTTTTCTGATCGGATATTGTGCACGTTGGCATGTATCACATTTCTTCACATAGGTATGTGCATCCATTTGAAGAGTGTGCCACCAAAGTCGTGAGAATAGAATGGTCTTGATTACTCGATCAGGACCAAAATGTCCACCTGCAACACCACTGTGTGCCGTTTCTAAGACTTTCAAATAGTCTGATTCATGAATGCACAATCTTAAGTATCCGTCCTTGCCTCTTCGATATAGGTTGTCTCCGACTAAGGCATAGTCCTGAGCCTCTTGCTCCATACTTCTTCTTCGTGCTAAGCTAGCCTCTTTGGGTAATGTCCCTGATCTCATGAATTCTACCAATGGAGCACTCCAATCTGGAACTAACGATACGTGATAAAGAGTCGCATGCTCCACTGGGGGTTTTTCTTGGCACACTTGACAATTCTTTATCCACTCATATACCTCTTTATCCATGCTAGGCCAATACACTCCTAAACATTTCAAATTCTGCAATGTTCGTTGTTTAGGATAGTGATTTCCTAACACTCCTTCATGGGCTTGTTGCAACCAACTACTATGTTCGTCATCCTCAACACAACAAGCTAGTACACCTTCTGTATCTTGTTTGTACATGCTTCCTGCCAATATTTGATAGTTTTGTGATCTTACAATTTCCTCTTTGTTTGTTTTCACATTCTTATTCGCGGGTCCGAAGGTTAGGACACATACCAACTTATTTGCCCATTTAGGAACAACCTCCAAATTGAACAGATAAGCGTTGGGTAGGTAATCAGACACTCCTTGAGGTGACTCTCCTGAAGTAAGGTGAGAAAGGTGATCTGCCCGGAGGTGGGTTTTACCTTTCCTGACAACAACTTCAAAGTCATATTCCATTAGTAAGAGGAACCATCTTACTAAGCGTCCTGTATTGCAAGGTTTATTGACCAAATATAACAAAGCTTGATGATCAGTGAAAAACTTGAACTTGTTGGCCAATAAATAGTGTCTAAACTTCTTCAGAGCATATACCATGCCTAAGCCTTCTCGCTCGGTTGTGGTATAATTTCTTTCAGCTGGGTTTAATTGTCTACTAGCATATGCTATGGGCAAATCTAAATTCCCTTCACCTGTGGGTTGTGCTAGCACACATCCTATGGCATGATTGGAGGCATCCACATGGACATGGAATGGCTTATTCCAATCAGGAGTGGTCAATATTGGTGTTGTGCACAAACGTTTCTTCAACTCATTGAAGGAATTTTCACATTCGTCATTCCACTCAAAATTTGTCAACAAACCATAAAGAGGTTTAGCTATGATCACATACATGTGGATAAATCTATGATAATATCCACAATGGCCCATAAAGGCTTGTACCTCTTCAACATTCCTTGGTCTTGGCAAGTCTGTTATGGCTCTTACTTTATCCTTGTCTGTTGATATTCCGTTCTTGGAAACAATATGACCTAAGATTGTACCTTGTCGTACCATGAATACACTTTTCTGGGTTCAAACAAACTCGATATTCTCTACACTTGTTGAAGATCTATCTAAGCTCAGGGATGTGATATCTTCTTTCTTGGGAATGAGCACAAAAGTCATCCACATATACTTCCAAGCTCTTTCGCAAGAACTCTTTGAAGACATGACACATGAGCCTTTGGAATGTTGCAGGTGCATTGGTGAGCCCAAATGGCATCACACGAAATGCAAAGATTCCCCACTCTGTAGAAAATGCTGTTTTGTGTTGATCTTCTGGGGCAATGGCTACCTGGTTGTAACGAGAAAATCCATCAAGGAAGCTATAAACTTCCTTGCCTGTAATGCGCTCCAAAAGATGTTCAATGATTGGAAGCGGGTAACTATCTCGAATCATAGCAGCATTAACTTTTTTAAGGTTAATACACACTTGCAACTTTCCGTTCTTCTTGGGCACCGCTACAATGGGGGACACCCATTCACTATGCTCAATCTCATGGATAAATCCAGCTTCAATCAGCCTATCGATTTCTTCTTTTATTTTAGTTGCATAAGTGTCATTATATGTGTAGGGCTTTTGTTTGGTGGGCTTGGCGTCAACAGTCATGGGAATCGTATGAAAGCATATTCTTGGATCTACCCCCTTCAAGTTTCTATAATGCCACGCAAACACGTCCCTATATTCCCTTAATAGAGCTACGAGCTCCATTTCTTCTTGTGCACTTAGGTCATCTCCTATGTACGTGCATTGCTCTTCGTTCTCTTCAATGGTCACTACAATCTTTTTGGTCTTTTCTTTGATATCATACACTTCTCCCATGATGGCCTCTCTCTTAGGCATTTGTACCAAAATTTTCGATCTTCAACTTCATATTTCTTGAAGTTTTTTGGTACTTCAAACAATGATTCCTCCTCTTCTTGTTTCACAACTTTTCTTTTCTTTTTCTTTTGACCTCCTTCACTGTCCTCCTTTGAATTTACAGTTTTAATGCTTGTGAGAGGTTCTTCTTCTTTTTTATTAAATACTCCGACATCTTCTAGATAGTGCTTCTCATAGTTAAAGCAACTATCCATCACAATGGACTCTAGATCATCGTCATCCTCTTCTTCTTCTATGACATCACTAGGGTCACATTCTTCGAGCAAGGGCTGACACATGAACACTGAAATATCATAACCTTCCTCATCACAATGAGGTGTCCATTGTTCTTCATTGACTGCAATGTCCATGCTAGCTGAGATTTCTGCCCAACCATGAGGCTCAAATTCCTCATCTGGAAAGATCATCGGTGTGTAGGCTGGGTCTTTAATTGGTCTATCTCCTGGAGAAGTTCCTTCTTCTCTTGCCTTTAAGCATTTTTCCTCTTCCTCAGTGACCTTGCACATCCACAAATGAGTATCTTCATGCAACCAAGAGGGATCAGGTGAACTTCCAGAATGCACAGAGATTGAATCTTCTTTTGCTTTGTGGATAGGATTCCACTATAGGGGTGGTACATCTCTGAAGGTGTAATCCTTCAAGTTGACCTTGGTGGTGACCCCTAAGTCTTGTAAGTACAAGGAGTTGGTTCCCCAATCCTGTACTAATTGCAATTGTCGTAGGAAGGGTCTTCCTAGGATCATCTCATAGACATTATTTTTCTCAAAGTCACATATAGCAAATGTATGTTCAAACTCTACACCACAAGTGGTTAGAGTTATCCCTTCTAGCAATCCTAGAGGTCTTTCAAAATGACCGTCTACCATTTGAAGCTTCATTCTAGTTGGTCTTAATGTGGGTTTGCCCCATTGCTTCCACAAGGAGGTGGTTGCAATAGCGACACCAACACCTGAATCTATGATTGCTTTGGTTGTGTAACCTTGGTATTACCTTCTTCACCCTCACACATGTCTCCTATTTTATCGAGAGGTATCTCTAGAATTTTGCTTAGAGCCTGATTTTGGCATTTTGGAATCAAGTTCTGGAACCTGATCCTTTACGTGACTCCGTAGTTCAGGTTTTGCTTTGAGCAGCTCTTCTACAGTGAGATGACACTGAACCTTAGTGTTCTTCACGACATCAGTGTTCCTTGGAACCACTGAGTCTTCGTTTCTTACCAATATTGTGGGAGCTCTGATCTGAATAGATTCAGATTCCCATGGGCTAGTGAATTGTGGCAGCTCTTCTAAAGTATTAGATTCAAAATTTAATCTTTCGTCTTCTTGTTGTTCTGCTTCATCTCCGTAAATAGATGGAATGTCTTGGGGAAATTGATCATGAAGGTCATCAATCTCACGAATAGGAGGGGAATTACCCTTCTCCTTGGCCCATTTCTCCTCTTGTATTTCCAGCAAGAAATCTTGAGAGTAATTTTGAATTGAAAGAGGTGTTCCAACATTCATAGAATTAGGAACATAAGCTGCCATTGGTGGTCAGCTTCCTCTCTCAATAACTGGTTGAGCCTGTGGAGGTAAAGAAACTTGTGGTTTGTTTACCAACTGCTCTAATCTTTCTAGTAAGCCCTGGAAATGCAAATCCGGTTTGACAGAGTTTGTCTTATTGAACTTTTGACTAGTCTCAAGTATAGCTTGAGCTTGTTCTACCATTTTCATGCACATTTTCATCCGTTCAATCTCTAAATCTGCTCTAGGGTAACTCTTGTCTAGGTTTGCAGCTATTGGCCCTTCTTGAAGTCCAGCCTGGTAGGCCTTGAACATCATGTCCAAGCCTTCTGGGGTTGGATCTACAAGAACAAACCCTGGTTGCGGTCTATTTACAATGGGTGGTGGGGTGGGATGAGGTGGAGTAGATGGAGTTTGGGCATGTGAGGGGCTTTGAGATGCAATGTCATCTATTTTAGTTTTCGCTTCTTTCGGGCTTTCTTCTAGTTTTGATAACTTTTTATTCCACTTGCGATAGGCCTTCTCTCTGGTGTCCTTCCATGTTCTTGTTTTCCTCTTACTAGGTTCTCCGGATTCACTCGACTCCGATTGCTCTGCTAGTTTATCCTGTTTTAATGTTTGTGCCCTAGTAACTGCCTGTACAGGAGCCACATTACTACTACTTGCACTTGAATCTACCACTAAGCCTACCACATTTATAGGTGTTACCTTGGGCACACTAGAGGGATTCCTGGGAGATTCTCTCAGAAGATGTTCTTTGCCACACTCAGGGCAAAAGGCTTGTATTGTGATGTTATGTCCTTTACCAGGAGATGGTAGATGGGGACAATCACGAATGAAATGGTCGCCTGGACATCTAAAACATGGTCCTCTAGGGGCTTGTGGTCTCATTTGTCTCAATTGGGGTCTCAAGTTAGGATTTGTATACATGACATTCGAGTATTCAGGCTCCCAATTTTCTTCCATATGTGGTGTCTTATATTGATACGAGTAAATCTCACTATGCTCAGGGGACTCTGTGCAATAAGCATGTGGACTACCTTCATGGGAGTAGTCTGAACTATGAGCATGAGAGTCATTCTCTGAGATCAGTGGGGTCACTGGCACCAATGCTCTATTAAGGTTCTCTTCTGCCACTGCATACTTGACTGGAATTACATTGGTAGGCGCTGGTGGTTGGTTTCCTAGGCCTGGTTGCGGCCTATATGGTGCCTAAAATTGCTGTTGTGGTTGATAATATGGTTGTTGGTATTGGTTCTGATACCTACCTTGTTGGTAAGGTTGCTTATAATTCTGTCTAACAGCCTGTCTATTGTATGGACAATCTTGAGCCGTGTGGTTCGTGTATTTTCTCTCAATAGTGCAATATGGAGCATTCCTTTCTCTCATGTTCTGGTTGTGCAATGGGCATACAATAGCCATGTGGTCGCCTCCGCAAGTATAACACCGATTCAATGAGGTGACTCTTGGTGTTTGTCTATTTTGGACCCCTAGCTTCTTGGCAACTTGCTCTGTTATCTCATCCAACTCAGTGGGGGCTCTAGAGGTATGACTAGTAGAACTGTCAGAGACTTTATAGAGTTTGGATAATCCTAACTCCTCACCCAAGTTGCCTTCTATGTCAATGCAGGTCCGCACACACTCTTCTATGCTTCTAGGCTCTTTCAAGTACACATATGATCTTAACTTTGTGCTCAGTAAGCCGTCTAAGAACAAGGCCACTTGTTTGGCTGGTGTGGGTATCTCTGGAGCAAGGCATCTTTCTAGGTACTGTCTGAACCTTCTACCTGCTAGTCGCACTGTTTCTTGGGATGTCTGCTTGAAGCTGTGGATCAAAGATGAGGTGTTATGCCTGATACCACTCTTGGAAAATTCTACAATGAATTCATCTAGCAGTTGACCTATATCACGATAGTTGCATCTACTCAGTGGTTGAAACCAAGCTAAGGCAGTGCCCTTAAGGGTTAGGACTCCTCGGCTTGAACAAAATGGAGTTACAAAAATGGAAAATGGTATTTACAATGGTTTTTAGTGATGAAAATCCCTACTTTTGTAGGGAATTCTTGTGAATATTTGACATACACTTCTTGGGGCTCCCTACTTGCTCCCTTTTCTTGTGTGTCCACTTCTTTGATGCACTTCCATGCTTTGTCCTTGACCTTGAGCTTCAACAGTACTGTTTGGCACCTACATGATCGAAGATTGGGGGGATTTTTAGAAACATTTTTGTCTCGTTCTTTGTGTGCGGACGCAAGAAAGTTTTTGAGGATGCAAAGTCATTTTTGGGTGAGAACCAGCAATAGTAGAGCAAGAAGTCAGAAGTAATCAGAAGTAGAAAGATACTTTGGTGCAATAGGAAACAAAGATAGACGCAAGGACAGAGCACCTCCTCCTATTCGGGCCAAACATCAGAGGGAAGAAAAGGAAGCTTGGAGCACTCAGAGCGGGAGCTGGCAGATTCTCGAAGACCCAAGGGAACCCAGTACAGAGGATGGATGTAGAATTTTGGGGGGACAGCAAAACCACTATTCGCGTCTGTTCTGTTAACGGCTTCCTAGGTTTGCACCTTTGCATGATCTTGCGGCAGAGCGGAGGAACAAATGTATGATGGGAGAGTGGAGTTCTAGGCAAGAGACGTACAGTGAAGATCAAAACAGACTCTCATCACTGAGTGCACGTGGGCCAAACCCCATTTGTAAAGGTTCAAAGGGGGAGGAAGATATGGAACCTTGGTAGCTTGGGGAGAATAAACTCTGCAGATTACAGGTCACCTGAGATTCCTACACACTAGGTGTTCAGTTCCAGAAATTACATTGATCGCAGATGCATAACAAGGGGTTTTGGCTACTACACGCTTGGACGGAGACTTCAATGTCGATGCTCTCCCGTTGGTTCGTGCTCTACCGTCTCTTCTCCACCACTGATATCTGAGTAGTTTGATGTTCCAATGTTGGAAACTAAGGCGTGAAAGGAGGTAAGCTGAGTGAATTTAATTTTGATGAATGTGTGAGGCATAGGAGAGACTAATTTGAACATGAATTGGGCCTTCTATCTATCGCATCATCCCAAAATGATGAGATATCCCTAAATCCATATTGTAGTTTCAAGTTTTTATCTCTACCGAATTGCTCTTCTTATTTGATGTGATGATTGCCAAGATGTATCATGTTTGTTAAGGTATCGATCATCATTTTTTATATAACTGTGTAGTATTAATAAGAAGAAAATGCTTCCAACCCTACTCTAAATGATGCGTTGTTGGCAATATCATCCTTGTGTTTTGCTTGTTTGTGGGAAACTCAGGAGTGCTGAAATTAGTGAAGAAAAATGAATGTGTTGATGTCAGAAACGTGTGAGAATGGGTGCGCACTTCCAGCAAATGCTATCGTAATAGAGTTCTGATTGTGTTTGTACTGATTTGAAAAGCTTTCATGGATGGTGGACCCTGCAGGCACTATAAGATATTCTATGGGCTTAAGGGTATCAGATTGGACATTGTATTCAATATGCCATGTTATGTGGTCAATCAAGTGACTGCACGAGACTACGATTGTGCAAAAAGAGTATCTGCTTTTCTAAGTGATCTTTATGCTGCATTTCGGATGCTCAATCTACGGAACGATTTACTTAGAAAGCGCTTTGATGGCATGAAATATGACTTGAAAAAGGGTGGAGGAAGTGTTGTATCATGTAAAAATATGAGAGCTTTTGAGTAATATTGAACCATCAAGCACTTCGAAGTGAGTGAAAGAGTGTGAGGGCATGGTTGAATATGTGAGTGTGTATGAAAGAGAGTGTGTATGAAAGAGAGTGTGTATGTGTGGTTGATTATATGTAGAGTAAGCGCAAGCAAGTGTGTGAGGCTTGGAGGGAGAGAGCACGAGAGGGGGTGTTGGCTAATAGAGGAAAAAAGAGTAAGAGGTGTGTGTGGGGTTGCATCTCTAGGAGTGAATATATGGGTGTGTGTGGGGAAAAGGAACAAGGAGAGTATTAGGAGATAGTGTGTGAGAACGAGAAGTCATCTTCCTCATATACAATTGTGGATTTTGGGCAAAAGAAGGTGACCAAGTGCAAGGAAATTAGGCAAGATACAACTGCATAGAAGTCTTTATCCCATGGGGTTAAGAGCTCAACATTTCGGTGCATTTGCCGGGAAGCATATGAGCCAGTGCATAGACATAGGAAGAATCCATTGTACGATAATTGTGGGCTCTAGGTAATCCAAGTGGACCGATTGCGAGGGGTTTGAGCAAAATAAAGGCTTGTATAATCATATTTCACGTGGGCATCAGGACTCAACATTTTGGCGATCCGACTGGGGAAGGTTAGGCATATCTCAAGGAGACTGCCTTGGGCTTGCCTAGTGCTCCGTAGTGTAGCACAACCTTCACACGACCCAAAAGAAATGGTTGGAAGACCTTGGTGCCTCTTAGGGATTTTCCACTATTTTTGGGCTCTTTCAACAAAGATCACGATGGCCACATGGAATTATTTGAGGTAATATGTGGTGCCCATGAAATAGTGGATGAGGATAGAAAATTGTGTATCTTTCCAATGACTTTGAGAGGTGATGGAATTGAATGGTATGGAAACTTGGGTGTGCAAGAGAGAGCAACTTATGATGACCTTAAAACTCACTTCTTGAGAAGGTTTAGAGGTCCAGATTTGAAGAAAAACTAGCAGAGGAGTTGGACCACGACCTTGAAAAGGAGGTTCTTGGTAGGCATGCATGATGAGAAGGTCGAACAATATATTAGGTTAAAGAGGCCCACTAGTTTGGAAGAGGCAAAGCATGAGGTGAGGGTTTGGGAAGAGGTCCAATATGTGCTTCAAATGCATAGAGATAGATTGATTTCATATTCAAGAGGCTTAGGATAAAACCAAGAGAGCTCTAAGATAGTTGAGATCAGTGAGGAGAAGGTATTGGAGCTCATAGGCAAGCTAAAAGCTGACAACATTGCAAGAGTGGAACTCACTTTCCTAGTTAATGTGAGAGCAATCGAGTGTTCTCAAGGATCGAGTACACTACAACCAAATGGTGAATGGCAAAGAAAGAGGATTTGTGATGCAAATGATTGACATGGTGGTGTACTTCAAACCCATCAAGAAGATGGAATACCGAAAGAAAGAATGAACTGGAATCCACGACCCCATATACAAAAATTTGACCTAAGGGGATTAGTTTGTTGGAGTTGCAATCAAAGAGGACATATGGCTAGAGAATGCCTAAGTGTACAGGGATCGAGGAGTTATAGTCCTAGGACTAGACATGATGGGATAAGGGAATAGAAAACTAATGAGTACACTACAAAGGTGAGAGAATCCCATAGGGGAGATATATCCATGAGCCCTTGTCTTAGTCCAAACTTCGGGGAAGTTGAAGTTTCTGATGAGTGAAGACCTAAAATGCAATCAAAGTCATGAAGAAAGATTATTGTTAAACAAAGCATTCCGGAGGTAGGGTGATACCTCGAGTTCAAATGAGAAGATGCAAAGGAAGACCATGTGGAGATGAGAGGCCCAAGAAGCAAGAACCCATACTTGCAAGGGAGAAAGATGGACACAAGAATAATGCGATCATAATGCCAGAAGTTGTTGATGCAATCAAATGTGAAGCCCTATAAGATTTTGGGTTGCAATGCAAAGTCAAACAATTAGAATATGATGTGGAGAAGCTAAGAGATATAGTTTCTCACCTAGAGAGCGAGTTGGCACAAGAAAAAGAATGTAGGATACAAGAATAAGAAAAAGTGAAGGAGCTAGAAAGAGAGACACAAGTGGTTCAAAGATGTGTCTTGGTTCAAAGATGCACAAGACACCAGGGATAAGGAAAATAAAAAGATTGATCAATTAGTGGACAAAAACAACGGATTTCAAGAGTTGATGAAGAGGTGGGAAATCAATCGAAAAATTCAAGGGAAAAAAGTAGCGAGTGAAATGGATAAATGCAAAGAATTAGAACGAAAAGTTGAAGTGTTGATGGAAAGGTTACAAACTTTGGAGAGGACAAAAATAAACAAAACATCGAAAGCAAAAGAAGGAAGATTGGGTTCTCAAAATGTTGAGTTGGAGGAATGTAGGACCAAGAAAGAACTAAGGGGTAGATCTGGGAGAGTGAATTGGTGCATAGACAATGAAGGCTCGCGCAAGGAAATAGATGATAAGAAGAGAGACCTCTTGGAGAGTGGAAAGGTTTGGGAAGAGAGGACCTCTAGATGTAAGGGACTTAGGAGGGGACCTGCATTGGAGGACGAATCAGAAAAAGGTGATGTGAGTAAAGTGCCTCATGTAGAGAGCACAGTTAAGAATGGAAATAGCCCAAAGGGATAAAAAATGACCTGTGTCAAGCATGCCAAGGACATAAGTTCAAAGGTTGGTAAAGTTACGTACTCAGATAGCCGACAAACCGTACATGGACAAACCGTACATAGGATCATGAGAGAGGGAGTATGGAAGAGACTCCAAGTGAACCAATGGATTGTGGGACTCTTTTGCTTGATATGGATGATCTTACGAGAGATCTACAGTTTGATACACGTACAAAGCAAAACTGGCATTCTCTTTCTCAGGAAACAATGTACCTTCCATTGGTTGAGAGCGCAGAAAATGATAAACCAAGTTTGTTCTTATGCAAGATCATTAGGTAATAGGCGATGGCATCAAATGGCTGATCAATTAAAGGAATATTTGCTTTGTTGGGTTGGGCATGCAAAAGACTTGCATTTATACTATGTCAGTTCTAGAGAGACACCTAGCAAGGGAAATGAACTTTGGCTGGCCTGGGCAGATCAGTTGATTCTAGGCAGTGAGGATGGGGATCTTGAGATCGAGTCAGACTCACCGCCCAGAGAGCATTGATCACTTGCAGTGAGCGAGATGAGGTAGGGATTTTTGAGGTTGCCATGCCACATTACTACTGAAGAAGGGGCTTAAAGGTAGGATAGGGGAATCCAGTCTGAGAGTCTTGTTTGCGACTAGTCAGTCATGTCGTATATAATTGTTATGCTAGAGTAAGCAAAGTGACGGATGATCGATCTATCAGCTCCGGGTATATGTTTTTTTGGATTTTTGTGTATTTTGTTTGCATGATGTTTGGGTTGGGTGGGAGACTCTCCTTTTTGCCTCTCCCTAACTCTCAGGGCATGGGAGATGGAAAATTGGAAAAAAAAAAAAGAAAAAATATATAGAAAAAAAAGAAGCAAGTAAAAGTGTGTATATATGTATGTGTGCCCACGCGCTATGACGGGCTAGCAGGTGGGCGGAGTCCTCTTGGCCGGGTGGTCAGGACCGCGAACCAACACTAGTTTCATCATAGGTCGGGACAGCTGTGTGTGTATAGCTATTTTGGTGCTTCGCGCCATAGCGGGTTGGTAGGTAAGTGGAGCACTCTCAGCCGGGCGGACGAGACCATGAGCCGCACCCAGCTTCGCTATGGGCAAGCATGTATATATGTGCATGTATATGTCGTGTGTATATGTTGTTGTGCGCTATGTTGTGTTGGTAGATAGGTGGAGCCAACCTGGCCGGGTGGTCAAGTCCACGAGTCGCATCCAATTGCAACATAGGATAACTTGTGCAAGTGAAAATAAATAAAGAGAAAAAGAAAAAAAAAGGACATTTTCCACTCCTGAGGGGGAGAGCCAGAGAGGAGGAGGGCGACGATTGCCCAGATGGGTGTGTTATATGTTTTTGCATGTGTGTATTTGTGAGATGGAGCGACTCACTACTGATAGATCGATTGGCCGAGATCCGACACTGACGATGACATAGCCATTATATGTGCCTGACCGGGTAGTTGTGAGCGACTAGTTGGACTTGGACTTTTCGATGCTACTAATAAGTCCGTTTTGGAAGCTCATAATGATGTGCGTGCATCTTGAGGATTCTCTGCTTGTGTCTCATCTCATCGTGAATGATCAGGTTTTCTGGGGGTGTGTGTGGGGCGACGTTTTGGGTAGGCTCCTTTTTGCTTATGCATGTATGAGACGAGTATATGAGCTTTTGATGCCCGGATATATATGTTTTTTGATTCATTGTTGTTATATTTTCTTGACTGATTTTTTTTGTTGAGCTTGCAGGTGAGAATAGCATGACTTGATGAGCAATGTGGCTTGTTGGTTTTGGGATGATCTTGGAGCGGTAGAGTCATGATGAGATTGCGACATGTCCGATCGATCTCATTGTTTGCATTTATGATTTGGAAGTAAATGACATATGTGGATCATATATTGTTATTGAGTTTTGTTGCAGGATGAACTCGCGAGGATCAGGCATGTGACGGGCTTGATTGATTTTGGTTTTATGATTGCACTTATGGGAATCGTATGGCTGCTATGTGGTTGTTCAAGTTTTGTTGCAGAGAATGTAGAAAGACTTGGACATGAGCGGATATGAGCAGGTACGGATGCATTCGAGCCATGGTTTGGCAGAGGTGAGTATGTGCATGCATGAATATATGCAATGATGTCAATGGTAGAATATTGTGTAAGAGGATCAGGTATGTGGTACATGTGTGTGTGCAATGTGATGTGTTGACATGACTCGAATAATTGGATTTTGACATGACATCGAAGCTAAGTGGTGTATGAAGTGGCATGAGAAAAGTAAAAGTGCATTGGATGATGGAATGGCTCGTCTAGGATGACTTCGCAAGCAAGAAAAGGGGAGTATGTTAGCTATGAAAACTGTTAATCTCTATGCATTAGAACACTTTTATTTTGGTGAAAAATTGTTACATTGGTGTCTCAAATGCTTGTGCATGTTTACATAATACAGAATGAGGGAACAAACTCATCATGAAATATCCCACACCATGTCTAGGAAGTTCATTTGTATTCAAATCAGAAGACTCCAAGGGGAGAGTTCATTGGTTCAACAGGGGGACAGAGAGTTTGACTGCTATAGCACAACCGCTCAAAGCTAAGTATATCTAATTGATAAGGAGTTCAATATTATGAGCTACACACCGTTCCCTAGTGTGGTCGAATCCAAGATGCATTTAATGGAGGGGGGTATGCTCCTTCACTTCACACGTTTTGGGAAATGCTCCATCAGTCCCTCGTGGTGGTGGCAGTCATTTGCCCCTAAATGTCAGTAGGGGAGTTATGCTAATTTATGTACACATGGGGCAAATGAAGGGGGGAGGTTTATCGGGACACAGCTCATGCACAAAAGGGGAGTCTTCTGCTGGAGTCTCTTGGGGGCTCGACTGCTAGTTTTGGCTGACACAGTAAAGAGGGGGGAAGGTGGTTTGTCAGGGGGGGTACACCCCATTATTCCCCACACGAGAGTTGGGAGGGGGGAATTACATAAAGATTTCGAATGGCTTTTTCCTTCTCTCTCGGGGATGTGTGTGCAGGTACAACGAGGAAGGAGCCTTCTGTGCGCTCAGCTTGAAGGGCCAGTAGCTAGGTCATTCTCAGAGGTACACAGGAGAGGGGCTGAAGCAGAGCTGGAGAAGGTTGCAAAGGGCGACAGTCATCATCGCATAAAAAAACACAAAAAGGGGAATCGCCTTCCGATGCTTGTTGTTTCAGGTATCTCAGCAAGATAGCAGGAGGTTGCATTTATGTGAAGAGTTCCGAGGGGAGGGGGGTTCCTTCTTCGTGGCTAGGACTGATCGTGGAGGCAAGAGACAAGGGTGGCTTGAGAGTACTGTTTGGCACCTACATGATCGAAGATTGGGGGGAGTTTTAGAAACATTTTTGTCTCGTTCTTTGTGTGTGGACGCAAGAAAGTTGTTGAGGATGCAAAGTCATTTTTGGGTGAGAACCAGCAGTAGTAGAGCAAGAAGTCAGAAGTAATTAGAAGTAGAAAGATACTTTGTGCAATAGGAAACAAAGATAGACGCAAGGACAGATCACCTCCTCCTGTTCAGGCCAAACATCAGAGGGAAAAAGAGGAAGCTTGGAGCACTCAGAGTGGGAGCTGGCAGATTCTCGAAGACCCAAGGGAACCCAGTACAGAGGATGGATGTAGAATTTTTGGGGGACAACAAAACCACTATTTGCGTCTGTTCTATTAACGGCTTCCTGGGTTTGCACCTTTGCATGATCTTGCGGCAGAGAGGAGGAACAAATGTATGATGGGAGAGTGGAGTTCTAGGCAAGAGACGTACAGTGAAGATCGAAACAAACTCTCATCAATGAGTGCACGTGGGCCAAACCCCATTTGTAAAGGTTCAAAGCAGGAGGAAGATATGGAACCTTGGTAGCTTGGGGAGAATAAACTTTGCATATTACGGGTCACCTGAGATTCCTACACACTAGGTGTTCAATTCCAGAAATTACATTGATCGCAGATGCATAACAAGGGGTTTTGGCTACTACACGCCTGGACGAAGACTTCAATGTAGATGAATGTTCATATCCTCTCCTGTTGGTTCGTGCTCTACCGTCTCTTCTCCACCACTGATATCTGAGTAGTTTGATGTTCCAATGTTGGAAACTAAGGCGTGAAAGGAGGTAAGCTGAGTGATTTTAATTTTGATGAACGTGTGAGGTGTAGGAGAGAGCTATTTGAACATGAATTGGGCCTTTTATGTATCGCATCATCCCAAAACGATGAGAGATATCTCTGAATCCATATTGTAGTTTCAAGTTTTTATGTCTGCGGAATTGTTCTTCTTATTTTGATGTGATGACTGCCAAGATGTATCATGTTTGTTAAGGTATCGATCATCATTTTTTATATAACTGCGTAGTAATAATAAGAAGAAAATGCTTCCAACCCTACTCTAAATGATGCGTTGTTGGCAATATCATTCTTGTGTTTTGCTTGTTTGTGGGAAACTCAGGAGTGCTGAAATTAGTGAAGAAAAATGAATGTGTTGATGTCAGAAACGTGTGAGAATGGGTGCGCACTTCCAGCAAATGCTATCGTAATAGAGTTCTGATTGTGTTTGTACTGATTTGAAAAGCTTTCATGGATGGTGGACCCTGCAGGCACTATAAGATGTTCTATGGGCTTAAGGGTATCAGATTGGACATTGTATTCAATATGCCACGTTATGTGGTCAATCAAGTGACTGCACGAGACTACGATTGTGCAAAAAGAGTATCTACTTTTCTAAGTGATCTTTATGCTGCATTTCGGATACTCAATCTACGGAACGATTTACTTAGAAAGCGCTTTGATGGCATGAAATATGACTTGAAAAAGGGTGGAGGAAGTGTGGTATGATGTAAAAATTTGAGAGCTTTTGAGTAATATTGAACCATCAAGCACTTCGAAGTGAGTGAAAGAGTGTGAGGGCATGGTTGAATCTGTGAGTGTGTATGAAAGAGAGTGTGTATGTGTGGTTGAGTATATGTAGAGTAAGCGCAAGCAAGTGTGTGAGGCTTGGAGGGAGAGAGCACGAGAGGGGGTGTTGGGTGATAGAGGAAAAAAGAGTAAGAGGTGTGTGCGGGGTTGCATCTCTAGGAGTGAATATATGGGTGTGTGTGGGGAAAAGGAACAAGGAGAGTATTAGGAGATACTGTGTGAGAACGAGAAGTCATCTTCGTGAGATACAATTGTGGATTTTGGGCAAAAGAAGGTGACCAAGTGCAAGGAAATTAGGCAAGATACAACTGCATAGAAGTCTTTTTTCCCATGGGGTTAAGATTTCAACATTTCGGTCCATTTGCCTGGAAGCATATGAGCTAGTGCATAGACATAGGAAGAATCCATTGTGAGATAATTGTGGGCTCTAGGTAATCCAAGTGGACCGATTGCGAGGGGTTTGAGCAAAATAAAGGCTTGTATAATCATATTTCGCATGGGCATGAGGACTCAACAGTATGTGTATGCGTATGCGTATGTGTATGCGTATGTGTATGCGTATGGGTATGCGTATGTGTATGCGTATGCGTATGCGTATGCGTATGCGTATGCGTATGCGTATGCGTATGCGTATGCGTATGCGTATGCGTATGCGTATGCGTATGCGTATGCATATGCGTATGCATATGCGTATGCATATCCGTATGTGTATTCGTATGCATATGTGTATGCATATGTGCATGTGTATGCATATGTGTATGCGTATGCATATGCGTATAGGTATGAGTATGCGTATAGGTATGTGTATGTGTATGCGTATATGTATGTGTATGTGTATGTGTATGTGTAAGTGTATGTGCATGTGTATGTGTATGTGTATGTGTATGTGTATGTGTATGTGTATGTGTATGTGTATGTGTATGTGTATGTGTATGTGCATGTGTATGTGCATGTGTATGTGTATGTGTATGTGTATGTGTATGTGTATGTGTATGTGTATGTGTATGTGTATGTGTATGTGTATGTGTATGTGTATGTGTATGTGTATGTGTATGTGTATGTGTATGTGTATGTGTATGTGTATGTGTATGTGTATGTGTATGTGTATGTGTATGTGTATGTGTATGTGTATGTGTATGTGTATGTGTATGTGTATGTGTATGTGTATGTGCATGTGTCTGTATGTGTATGTGTATGTGCATGTGCATGTGCATGTGCATGTGCATGTGCATGTGCATGTGCATGTGCATGTGCATGTGCATGTGCATCTGCATCTGCATGTGCATGTGTGTGTGTGTGTATGCATGTATGTGTATGTGTGTATGATTGTGAGTTAAAAACGATTGTGATTATCTGATTCAATATTAATTCTTACTTCACACCAATTGTATGTGTATGTGTGTGTATGTGAATGATTTTAAATTTATTGTGATTGTCTAACTCAACAATGATTCTTACTTCACAATAATATGTATATTTGTGTGTGTGTGTGTGTGTTTGTAGGTGTGCATGATTGTGAGTTAAAAACTATTGTAAGTGTCTAACTCAACATTGACTCTTATTTCTTAATAGTATGTGCATGTGTCATTGTGTGTATGTATGTGTGTATATGTGTATGATTTTAAAAACTATTGTGATTTTCTTACTCTCCATCAATTCTTACTTCACAATAGTATGTGTGTGTGTCTCTGTGTCTATGTGTGTATATGATTAAAATTTAAAAACTATTGTGATTTTCTAAATCAACATTGATTCTTATTTCACAATATTATGTGTGTATATGATTGTAACTTAAAAACATATATGTGTGTATGTATGCATGTGTATGATTGTGATCAAGGAACTATTGTGATTATTTGACTCATCATTGATTCTTACTTCATAATAGTATGTGTATGTGTATGTGTATGTGTATGTGTACATGTACATGTATGTGTACATGTGTGTGCATGTGTATGTGTATGTGTATGTGTACATGTATGTGTGCATGTACGTGTACGTGTACGTGCACGTGCACGTGTACGTGTACGTGCACGTGCACGTGTACGTGTACATGTACGTGCACACATACATGTATGTGTACATGCAGGTGTACGTGTACGTGTACGTGTGTGTACATGTACATGTACATGTATGTGTACGTGTACATGTGTGTATGTGTACGTTTGTGTACCTGTATGTGCATGTACATGTACGTGTACATGTGTGTACGTGTACGTATATGTGTGTGTACGTGTATGTGTACGTGTACATGTACATGTGTGTACGTGTGTGTACGTGTGTGTATGTGTACATGTACGTGTGTGTATGTGTACATGTACATGTGTGTACGTGTATGTGTATGTGTGTGTACGTCTACGTGTGTGTACATGTACGTGTACATGTGTGTACCTCTACATGTACGTGTGTGTACGTGTACATGTACGTGTGTGTCGGGTACATGTACGTGTGTACCTGTACGTGTATGTGTGTGTACGTGTACGTGTATGTACGTGTACGTGCACGTGTACATGCACGTGTACATGCACGTGTACATGCACGTGTATGTGTGTGTATGTGTACATGTGTACGTGTACATATACGTGTCTATGTGTACATGTACATGTGTGTACCTATACGTGTACGTGTGTGTATGTGTACATGTAAGTGTACATGTACGTGTGTGTACATGTACGTGTATGTGTGTGTACGTGTACTTGTGCGTATGTGTACGTGTGTGTACGTGTACATGTACATGTGTGTACGCGTACGTGTGTGTACGCGTACGTGTGTGTACGCGTACGTGTACGTGTACGTGTACGTGTGTACATGTATGTGTACGTGTGTGTATGTGTACGTGTGTGTACATGTATGTGTACGTGTGTGTACATGTATGTGTGTGTATGTCTACCTGTACGTGTGTGTATGTGTACGTGTACATGTGTGTACGTGTACATGTGTGTACGTGTACATGTGTGTACGTGTACATGTGTGTACGTGTACATGTGTGTATGTGTATGTGTGTGTACGTGTAGGTGTGTGTACGTGTACGTGTTTGTACGTGTACGTGTGTGTGCGTATACGTGTGTACGTGTACGTGTGTGTACGTGTACATGTGTGTATGTGTACATGTGTGTACATGCATGTGTAGGTGTGTGTACGTGTATGTGTACTTGTATGTGTACTTGTATGTGTACATGTATGTGTACATGTATGTGTATGTGTATGTGTACATGTCTGTGTACATGTATGTGTACATGTATGTGTATGTGTATGTGTATGTGTATGTGTATGTGTATGTGTATGTGTATGTGTATGTGTATGTGTATGTGTATGTGTATGTGTATGTGTATGTGTATGTGTATGTGTATGTGTATGTGTATGTGTATGTGTATGTGTATGTGTATGTGTATGTGTATGTGTATGTGTATAAGTATGTGTATGTGTATGTGTGCGTGTATGTGTATGTGTATGTGTACACGTATGTGTATGTGTACGTGTACGTGTATGTGTATGTGTATGTGTACGTGTATGTGTACATGTATGTGTACGTGTATGTGTATGTGTATGTGTACGTGTATGTGTACGTGTATGTGTATGTGTATGTGTATGTGTACGTGTATGTGTACGTGTATGTGTATGTGTATGTATATGTGTACGTGTATGTGTACGTGTATTTGTACCTGTATGTTTACATGTATGTGTACGTGTAAGTGTACGTGTATGTGTACGTGTATGTGTACGTGTACGTGTATGTGTATGTGTAGGTGTATGTGTACATGTATTTGTACCTGTATGTGTACATGTATGTGTACGTGTAAGTGTAAGTGTATGTGTACGTGTATGTGTACGTGTACGTGTATGTGTATGTGTAGGTGTATGTGTATGTGTACGTGTATGTGTACATGTATGTGTAGGTGTATGTGTAGGTGTATGTGTACGTGGACCTGTATGTGTATGTGAATGTGTATGTGTATGTGTATGTGTATGTGTATGTGTATGTGTATGTGTATGTGTATGTGTATGTGTATGTGTATGTGTATGTGTATGTGTATGTGTATGTGTATGTGTATGTGTATGTGTATGTGTATGTGTATGTGTATGTGTATGTGTATGTGTATGTGTATGTGTATGTGTATGTGTATGTGTATGTGTATGTGTATGTGTATGTGTATGTGTATGTGTATGTGTATGTGTATGTGTATGTGTATGTGTATGTGTATGTGTATGTGTATGTGTATGTGTATGTGTATGTGTATGTGTATGTGTATGTGTATGTGTATGTGTATGTGTATGTGTATGTGTATGTGTATGGTATGTGTATGTGTATGTGTATGTGTATGTGTATGTGGATGTGTATGTGTATGTGTATGTGTATGTGTATGTGGTGTAGCTCAGTGATGAGTAGCACCTCCTTTAATGTCAATCCGTGGAGACGTGAGGACCGGTATGAAGACCACGAGCAAGTGAAGGCACAGGTGCGTGAGTGAAAGCACACAAACATGCACACACATACACACACACGCGCACAAAGTAAGATCAAAGAGAGGAACAATGGAAAGCTTAGATTGCCAAAGAGTTCTCTTACAAAAGTTCTATTCTCTAACCAGCTAACCCCAAAAATGAGCTCTCTAGCTCTTTTTATAGTTTTTTTGACTAGTTTTGGCCCTGTCCAGACCTAGTGTCCGGCCTAGTTAAAAATTAGGTTCCAGGGCTTATTTGAGGGCTCAAACGAAGTCTAAAAATTATGAAAATTGGTACGATGGTACTTCTAATACTCCTCAAGCTCGAGGACTCCTCGGCTTGAACAAAATGGAGTTAGTAAAAATAGATAATGGTATTTACAATGGTTTTTAGTGATGAAAATCACTATTTTTGTGGGGGATTCTTCTGAAAATTTGACATACACTTCTTGGAGCTCCCTACTTGCTCCCTTTCCTTGTGTGTCCACCTTTTGATGTGCTTCCATGCTTTGTCCTTGACTTTGAGCTTCAACACTCCCCCCCCTCTCGAGTCTGTCGTCCCTGACAGACCCTTGTTGGAAGGGCTGTTCTATGTAGTGCTTTGAGAGGTGGTGTCCATCCGTTGTATGAGCTGGTTCTTTGGATTCCAGCAAGAATGTGTCGTTGTGAGCTTTCAAAACTGCAAGTTGCTCAAAAGAGGTTGTCAAGAGTGATTTGGAGCAACTACTGGCGTCACTTTGCTTCCGAGATATGGATGTTGTTCCCATGACGTCCGCTAGTTCTTCCAAAGATGGTGTTGAGAGCAGTCATGACAGCTACTCATAACCCATAATGAATGATGGGTAAGTGTGTTCGTGCCTGGGTTGAAAAAAATATGTGCCTTGTGCACGGCCTTGTAATGTAGCCCTACGCATGCTTACTTGGAAAATGCATTGGAAGAAGTATGGTGCAAAAATTGCGGTTCTTGGGCTAAGTGTTCAAGGGTATGCTAACGAAGAGGTTTCCTAAACTATCATGGTTATGGTGTTTCCAGAGTAAAGATACTTACCATGGAGAAGGTTGATGGATGTTTGTCTCTTCGTGTTGTACACTCGGCCTTTGGGATGGAACCTTGTTGATGAATGTCCATGTTGATTGTCCACTGATGAGATCTTTTGAGTGGGGGATCCCCTCGCCTTTTTTCAAAGCAACATTTGTCACTAACAATGTGCATTTCTGAGCTTGGGCTCATGCACGTTCACTTCCCTATATTGACACTCAGAGGAATATTGGAGACGTGCCGGTTTCTAAGAGATTACCATGCTGATTGACATAGACCATTCACCAGTGCTACTGTTCCATACTGGTTCAAGAAATACTGAGAATTGAATTGCTTTATATTCCTTGGCAAGCAACATCGGGTAACTACACCAAGCTGAGTTTCACATATTCTCTTTAGCTCACCATATGCAGGAGTCTTCTCCTCCAGAACTACCTTTTGCAGATATCTCCTTGGCTGCTCTGGTACATGAAGTAGTTAAGCATCACTCAAGTTGCGGACCTTCAGGCTCTTCATTCCTACCATGGTAAGAGAAAATCATAGTTGTAGATGCCATGTTCATGCCAAATGCTTGTCATCTACCAGATAAGGCAGCAATAATCTCACTGCTGGCCGAGAGACACTTCTATCCAAATTGATAAATGCCTAGTAATCAATAGTTCCACCTTCAACTCAGCATGACTCATTCATGTTTCATAAGCCAAACCTGGGAACAAGCTCTCTCCCGCTTTTCTTTCTCTCGCTTTTCTTTTTTTTTTTTTTTAAAGGAACAGGATATCACAGAACAAGAACACAAAAGTTAGTATCAATAGAAATATTTGACATATGTCACTGTGCTCTTGTGCATGGGATTCTCAAGTGTGTCCATGCACGGCCGTGTAATGTGGCCCTATATTAATGCATACTTTGGAAATGCATGACCTGAATGGTGCAAACGACTGGGTTATGCCGAAGGCACATGGTTGCTGTTGGTCGAGGCTTTTGATGTTACTTGTATACTTGATGAATTCTTTGATTGGGGGTGTCTATTGGATCTCGAAATGATGTAATCCTCCGGGTTGGAACCCATTTTGGAATAGGGTTTGGTACTGTAGAGATCACCTCAGGCCACTTCATCTTTGGATGCTTTCCAAACTTTGGCATCCCGTGTGGTTGGCCTTTTGGTTCTGTGGTTGTTGTTGGTGCTTTTGGCTTCCAAACCCATTTCCTTGATGATTGCCTGCCTACTTTTGCAGAAGGGTTGACTGTATCTTCGTTTGTTCTTTGCGTTTTGTTCTTACCCTTTGCTTTCCTTGGCTTCTTTGTTGAGACCTTTTGCATGGTGGGGAGCATAGGCCGTTGTGTATGTAAGAGCTTCTTGGGTACCCACATCTATAATCGCCCGTGTTGAGCTATAGCTAATTTTTTAGGCATCCAAATTTGTACATGATTGTGGTCGACCTTCTTTGATAGCTTCGGTACCCAAATTTGTTGGATTCGTCGTGCTTGAGCCTGTCGTCGGTGCTTGGTTCTTCTTTTTTCATGGTCGATCTGGTTGGGCGGGAATCTTTGAGGTAACGTCGATGGTTGCACTCCTTTCTTTACCCAGATCTGCTTCATGCCCATAATTTTTTTCTTCTTGAAGGCTCTTTGTCTATTTGATAGACTGGCTATCTTGCACTGTTTTGTTTGCTTCTGAGGTTGAACTAATGTGGATGCTTTACTCTTTGAAAAAGAAGAAGGTTCTTCTTGCCTTTGCGACTGTCCTTCCGTGATTGCGTCTGTCTGGATCATAGAGCTTTTGACATCTACAACATCTTGTTCGAGAAGATTAGCCTTAGAGGAACAAAGAGAGTGTGTGGTGTCTTGGTCAGTGGCCATGCAATTCTCCAATTCTAATGTAATGCATTGTTCATGTGCCCAAACATGAAGAAGTTGACTTCTTAGGTTCAAGTTGACAGCATGGTCGTAAATCCAATCTTGACCCAAGACAAGTGGCTCTGTGAGGTCCTCATCATGACACACTAGCATTTTGACTTTCATTGGAACATCTTGAAGGTAGATGGGAAGTTCCACCTCGCCCAAACAGGGGGTTTCCACGCCTCCTAAACCTATGAGATAGGCTTCTATGGGCTTGATGTTCGATTGCAGGTCTTGGCAGTATGAAAGTCGCACTGCACTAGTTGCTGCACCTGAGTCAACTAATGCTCTCACAGTCTTTACACTCTTTCCTTGTCCTACCTCTATAGTCACAAAGGGCCGTCGATCAATTATTCGAGAAGTAGTTATGCCCGATTTTTGGCACATGTCCATGTGATATTTTGGGGCTTTTGTGTTGACATCTAGGCCTAGCCGCCGTAGCTTATTTCTTCTGATGCGCTCTCTCGCCTCTGCTTGTGCTTCTTCTCTAACCCTTAACTCCTCTTCTTTTCGCTTCTTAGCAGTGTTGAGTCTCATGAGCATTTCCGCTGTAAGAGGTTCTTGATATAACTTGACTCGACAACCACTTATATAGTTCGGTAAGATATCACCTTCTAAAGTGGCCAATTGAACTCCACCACTAGTGGAGAGTCTATTAATGATCATGGGTCCATATCCTCATTTCTCCAATTTGCGAGCATGTTGCTTTAGCGTATAAACCAGCACTAGATCTCCTTCCTTCAATCCTTTATCCTTTACATGGGCATCAAAGTATGCCTTTTGCCGTTTCTTTGCAGCATAAATGCCTGCTGCTGCCCGTAGCCTCGTCTCACCTAAGCGTTCTAGATCAAAGATCCTGGAAGACAACTCATGTCCATTCCACTCATGCTCTTGTGCTACTTTCAAGGCTGGGATTAGGAAGTCCAATGGTAGCACGGCATTCTGTCCAAAGACCATCTGAAATGGGGTAGCATTGAGTACCGTCTTGTAGGCCACTCGGTATGCCCAAACAGCATGATGAAGTTGTTTGTCCCAATCAGAGCGTTTATTATTCACCAATTTTGTTAATACGTTACATAGGATCTTATTCGTGCTCTCGGCCTATCCGTTGGCTTGTGGGTGATAAGGGGCAGACTTCTTGTGTATCACCATGAATTCTTGAAGGAGATGTTCAATGACCTCATTCAAGAAGTGCGTACCTCTATCACTAACCAACTCTATTGGTAACCCATATCTAGTGAACACATTTTCGAATAAGAACTTAGCCGTCGTTTGAGCATCATTCTTTGTCATGGCCTTTACTTCCACCCACTTTGTAAGGTAATCTGTGGCTACAATAATGTATTCTGCATGGGAGTTTCTAGCTGGGGGGTTGATGGGACCAACAAAGTCTATGCCCCACTTCGAGAATGCGTGCCCTCCCATCATTGGCCTCAAGGGCATCTCATCTTTTCTTATCGGATATTGGGCACGTTGGCATGTATCACATTTCTTCACATAAGTATGTGCATCCATATGAAGAGTGGGCCACCAAAGTCCTGAGAATAAGATGGTCTTAATTACTCTGTCAGGCCCAAAGTGTCCACCTGCGGCACCGATGTGTGCTGTTTCTAAGATTTTCAAATAGTCTGATTCATGAACGCACAGTCTTAGGTAACCATCCTTGCCTCTTCGATATAGGTTGTCTCCTATTAAGGCATAGTCTTGAGCCTCTTGCTCCATGCTCCGTTTTCTTGCAAGACTAGCCTGATTGGGTAATGTTCCCGATCTCATGAACTCAACCAATGGAGCACTCCAATCTGGGATTAATGACACATGATAAAGAGTGGCATGCTCCACTGGGGGTCTCTTCTGGCACACTGGACAATTCTGGATCCACTCTTGTATTTCTTTGTCCATGCTAGGCAAATACACTCCTAAACGTTTTAGATTCTGCAATGTTCGTTGTTTAGAGTAGCGATTTCCTAGCAGTCCCTCATGGGCTTGTTGCATCCAACTAGTATGTTCGTCGTCCTCAACACAACAAGCTAATACGCCCTCGGCATCTTGCTTGTACATACTTCCGGCCAATATTTGATACTTTTGTGATTTTACAATTTCTTCTTTGCTTGTTTTCACATTCTTATTTGCAGGCCCGAAGGTTAGGACTGATACCAACTTATTTGCCCATTTAGGAACAACTTCTAAATTGAACAGATAAGCATCGGGCATTTCATCAGACACTCCTTGCGGTGGCTCGCCTGAAGTGATGCGAGAAAGATGGTCTGCCCTAAGATGGGTTCTACCTTTCCTGACAACAACTTCAAAGTCGTATTCCATTAGTAAGAGGAACCATCTTACTAAGCGGCCTGTATTGCAAGGTTTATTGACCAAATATAGTAAAGCTTGATGATCAGTGAAAAACTTGAACTTATTGGCCAATAGATAGTGTCTAAACTTCTTTATAGCATAGACCATACCTAAGCCTTCTCTCTCCGTTGTGGTATAATTTCTTTCAGCTGCATTTAATTGCCTACTAGCATATGCTATCGGCAAATCTAGGTTTCCTTCACCTGTGGGTTGTGCTAGCACACATCCTATTGCATGATTGGAGGCATCTACATGGACATGAAAGGGTTTGCTCCAATCCAGAGTAGTCAATATTGGCGCTGTGCACAAACGTCTTTTCAGCTCATTGCAAGAATTCTCGCATTCCTCGTTCCACTCAAAATTTGTTAACAACCCATAAAGAGATTTAGCTATGATGGCATACATGTGGATAAACCTACGGTAATATCCACAATGGCCCATAAAGGCTTGTACCTCTTTAACAGTTCTTGGTCTTGGCAACTCTGCTATCGCTCTTACCTTGTCTTCATCTGTTGAAATTCCATTCTTAGAAACAATGTGACCTAAGATTTTACCTTGTCGTACCATGAACACACACTTCTCTGGGTTCAGACACACTCGATAATCTCTACACTTGTTGAAGATTTGTCTGAGCTCAGGGATGTGGTAACTTCTCTGTTGGGAATGCGCACATAAATCATCCACATATACTTCTAAGCTCTTCCGCAAGAACTCTTTGAAGACATGACACATGAGCCTTTGAAATGTTGCAGGTGCATTGGTGAGCCCAAATGGCATCACACGAAATGCAAAGATTCCCCATTGTGTGGCAAAGGCCGTTTTGTGTTGATCTTCGGGGGCAATGGCTACTTGGTTGTAACCTGAAAATCCATCAAGGAAGCTATAAACTTCCTTGCCTGCAACACGCTCCAATAGATATTCGGTGATTGGAAGTGGATAACTATCTCTGATTGTAGCGGCATTAACTTTTTTAAGGTTAATGCACACTCGCAATTTCCCATTCTTCTTGGGCACCACTACGATGGGGGACACCCATTCAGTGTGCTCAATCTCATAGATGAATCCAACTTCAATCAACCTGTCAATTTCCTCCTTTATTTTGGCTGCATAATTGTCATTATATGTGTAGGGCTTTTGTTTGGTGGGCTTGGCGTCAGCGGTCATCGGAATCGTATGAGAGCAAATCTTTGGATCTACTCCTTTCAAGTCTCTATAGTGCCATGCGAACACGTCCCTATATTCCCTTAATAGAGCTACAAGCTCTGCTTCTTCTTTTGCACTTAGGTCATCTCCTATGTATGTACATCGTTCTTCGTTCCCTTCAATGGTCACTACAATTTTTTTGGTCTTTTCTTTATTGTCATATGCTTCTCCTATAATGGCCTCTCTCTTAGGCATCCGTACCAAAATTTTTCGGTCTTCCACTTCATATTTCTTGAAATTTTTTGGTACTTCAAACATTGATTCTTCCTCTTCTTGTTCCACTACTTTTCTTTTCATTTTCTTTTTACTACCTTCACTTCCTTCCTTTGAATTTATCGTTTTAATACTTGTGAGGGGTTCTTCTTCTTTTTGGGTTAACACTCCTATGTCCTCTAAATAGTGTTCCTCTGAGTCAAAGTAAGTATCCATCACAATGGATTCTAGATCATCGTCATTCTCTTCTTCTTCTATGAACTCATTAGGATCACATTCTTCCAACAGGGGCTGACACATGAACACTGAAATATCATAACCCTCCTCATCACAATGAGGTGTCCATTGGTCTTCATTGACTGCAATGTCCATGGTAGCTAAGATTTCTGCCCAACCATGAGGCTCAAATTCCTCATCTGGAAATATCATCGGTGTATAGGCTGGGTCTTTTATTGGTCTATCTCCTGGGGGAGTTCCTTCTTCTCTCACTTTTAGGCGCTTTTCCTCTTCCTCTGCGACCTTGCACATCCACAAGTGAGTATCTTCATGCAGCCAGGAAGGATCAGGTGAACTTCCAGAATGCACAGAGATTGAATCTTCTTTTGCTGCAAGAATAGACCCTGGTTGTGGGTTATTTACAATGGGTGGTGGGGTGGAATGAGGCGAAGTGGATGGAGCTTCAGCATGCGAGGGGCTTTGAGATGCAATGTCTTCCATTTTTGTTTTGGTATCCCTTAGGCTTTCTTCTAGCTCGGATAGCTTTTTGTTCCACTTGCGATTAGCCTTCTCTCTGGTATCCTTCCATGTTCTTGGTTTCCTCTTACTAGGCTCTCCTGACTCACATGACTCCGATTGATCAGATGGTTTTGCTTGTTGTGCAGCCTGTGCCCTAGTAACTGCCTGTACAGGAGCCACATTACTACTACTTGAACTTGAATCTGCCACTAAGCCTACCACATTAATGGGTGTAATCTTGGGTGCACTGGGGGGGTTTCTTGGACAATCTCTGGGGAGATGGTCTTTGCCACAATCAGGACAAAAGCCTTGTATTGTGATGTTTTGTCCTAGCCCCAGAGCTGGTTGGTGGGGACATTCACGAATGAAATGATCGCCCTGACATCTAAAGCATGGTCCTCTAGGGGCTTGTGGTCTTACTTGTCTCAATTGGGGCCTAGGATTTGGATTCGTATACATGACGTTGGAGGATTTTGGCTCCCAATTTTGTTCCATAGGTGGTGTCTCATATTGACACTGAGAAGCCTCACTTTGCTCAGGGGACTCTATATAATAAGCATGTGGACTATCTTCATGGAAGTAGTCTGAACCATGAGCGTGAGAATCATTTTCTGAGACCAATGGGGTTAGTGGCACCAATGCTCTATTATGGTTCTCCTCCGCCATCGTATATTTAATTGGGATCACATTGGAAGGAGCTGGCGGTTGGTTTCCTAGGACTGGTTGTGGCCTATATGGTGCCTGATATTGCTGCTGGTATTGAGGTTGATATTGTTGTGGCCTATAATATGGCTGTTGGTACTGATTCTGATACCTACCCTGCTGGTAAGGTTGCTAATAATTTTGTCTAACAGTCTGCCTGTTATAGGGACAATCTTGGGCCGTATGATTTGTGTATTTTCTCTCAATGGTGCAATACAAAGCATTATGGTTTCCTTGGGGTTGAGTCGTCAACGGGCAAACATTAGTCATGTGATCTCCTCCACATGTATAACATCACTTCACTGAAGTGACCCTTGGCATTTGTCTATTTTGAACTCCTAGCTTTTTGGCCTTTGCTCAGCTATCTCATCTATCTCAGTGGAGGCTCTAGAGGTATGACTTGTAGAACTATCAGAGTCCTTATAGAGTTTGGATAGTCCTAACTCCTCACCCAAGTTGTCTTCTATGTCAATGCACATCCGTATACACTCTTCTATGGATCTAGGCTCTTTCAGGTATACATATGACCTTAATTTTGTGCTCAATAGGCCATCTAAAAACAGTGCCACCTGTTTGGCTGATATGGGTAATTCTAGTACAGGGCATCTTTCCAAGTACTGTCTAAACCTTCTTCCTGCAAGTCGCACTGTTTCTTGGGGTGTCTACTTGAAGCTGTGGATCAAGGATGATGTGTTATGCCTGATACCACTTTTGGAAAATTCCACAATGAATTCTTCTAGCAGCTGACCTATCTCTCTATAGTTGCGATTGTTTAGAGGTTGAAATCAAGCTAAGGCAGTACCCTTAAGAGTCAAACCAAATGCCTCGAACTGGGTGAATAAGTCTTCAACCTGTTCAGCTCTTAGCACTTGTTTGAACTCCGCCACATGATCATAAGGATCTCCAAATCCATCAAAGTAGTTCTTCATTGTCTTAACCACTTGAGACGGTCTAAGGGTTCTTGAGTGCTCTCGTGGTCTAGGCAATGGAAAATCATGATCATCTCTTTGATGCCTATAAACTCTATGTCTCTCTCTTTCAAGTCTTTCCGTTCCATATCCTGATCTGTCTCTGCCTACAGTGTCTGCAAAGCTTACCTCCGGTCTCTCTCTAGTTCTTTCTCTCTGGGTTTCATGAGCCTTGGATGATCCGGCTCCTTGGAGGCCCTGGGAAACATTAGATCTTGGTGGAGGGAAAATTAATTCACCTTGCCAAGTGTAAGCATGTCTGTCATGATCTGATACCAAGAATAATTTCTGAGATGTGTGATCTAGATAGACAGCTTTCCCTGGTGTCTCTGGATCCTTGAATTCATAGATGGTGACTACTGGGCTGGGTTGATCTGGCCTAAATCTCCAAAAGGCTTCCTCCGTTTCTCTATTCACGAATAGTTCTATGCTTTTATTATCTTGAGGAATCCATTCTGGAGTGAGTACTCTGGTTAAGACTGACTTACCTCTAGGGGTCTTGGGTTCTCCTCCTAGGTCTCCTTGCTCTAGGTCTCCTATCTCATTCTTAGGAATGATATTTCCAAACTCATCTGTCCTATCTGGTAAGTTGGTAACCACATACATGGTTCCTTCCTTATCAATGTAAGCACCCTCTTCAAACTTGACCACTGGATGTTCAAGTCCAAAGGGTTGGTCAGGATTCTTGAGTTGGACCACTGATCGTCTTAGACCATCCTCATAGATGCGAGCACCTAATTGGTTGGTCCTGATATACTCCAATTGGGTCTTATAGGGACCTTCTGGTGTCTGTAAATAGGCAGTGCCTGAGCTACGTGTGGGTCTTTCCATGCTAAAAGACATTTCTGAGTCACTGGTTTCTGAACTTCGTGTGTAAGGATAACCACTAAGCTGTTGAGCCCAAGACTTGGCTGTATGGTTGACACTAGCCTCAGATTATCTAATGCTTTGTCTATCCTTGCCTAAGTGTCTGCCAGATCTCAGGTTCATAAGCCTTGGCTTCTAGTCCCAAAGTTCTCTAATATTGCTCAAAATCCTTTGGAACTCCTTGGTTTTCTAGTTTCCCTGAGGGTCAACTTCAAAATACCCTATCTAATAATCCTGGTATTATTTTTACCGTAACCAGTCGATATTTTGGTTGTACTTCCCACGAGCTTTCCAACAAAACCAAAATCACAGCAAACGGATTTCGTATGAGAAAGTTATGCCAGTTCAGGGTTTAGGGGCTTAAAACAGGATTCAATCTGGCTGACAGATCCTAGGGTTTTCTCCCAAAACACAAGTGTAGGAACCTCCAATAATGCTAATGGATTGACTATTTTGCCCCAAAATTATCCCAAAGTTTGAACAAAAGCAAACCCTAATTTTTGGCCGAAAAGCCTGTCAATCGCGATCGACAGGTCTGTCAATCGCGATTGACAGAGGTGTCCGTCGGGGCTGTCAGTCGCGATCGACAGTGTCAATCGCGATCGACAGAGTCGATCGTGGCTGTCAATCGCGATCGACACGTTTTCTGGATTTTTCGCCGAAATTTCAGTCAATCGGGGGCCTATCAGTCACGATGGACACGTGGCTACGCGTAAAAGACAATCAGTCGTTGAATTTCAGTCGGTCGCGATCGACGGTGTCAATCGCGACTGACAGAGGTGTCGGTCGTGGCTGTCGATCGCGATCGACGGTATCAATCGCGATTGACAGGGTCCTACGTGGCAGTCTGTCGGTCGTGAGGTCTGTCGGTCGCGATTGACAGAGGGTGTCGGTCGCGATTGACAGAGGGTGTCGATCGCGATTGACAGAGGCTATCGGTCGCGATTGACAGAGGCTGTCGATCGCGATTGACAGAAAAACACGGAATTTTTCTACTGTTTTAGGTGATTTGGGATGTGCTCATCATGCTTGTGCTAGTGGTGAACTTTGTTTTACCAAATGAAGGAATTTTCTGTCGATCGCGATCGACAGAGGCTAGCGACTGCGAGACAGATTCGACGAGTTTCGTACCTGTGCAGGGAGCTGGGGATGGTGATTCAGCAAGATCCTGCAAAATGCTTAAGAAACATGCAAGAAAACACACAATTTCGCTCTCTCGCTCTCTCTCACAAGTGAAATGAGGGAAATGAGGTGGAGATGGTGATGATGATGTGAAGAAAAACAAGAAAATAGATGAAAGTGAAGAAAATACCTACAACTTCAATGCGTCAACTCTACGTCTTACCATCACACGCTCGTCCTCAAAGCTCTCTCCCCGGCAACGGCGCCAAAATTTGGTGTAGCTCAGTGATGAGTAGCACCTCCTTTAATGTCAATCCGCGGAGACGTGAGGACCAGTATGAAGACCACGAGCAAGTGAAGGCACAGGTGCGTGAGTGAAAGCACACAAACATGCACACACATACACACACACACGCACAAAGTAAGATCAAAGAGAGCAACAATGGAAAGCTTAGATTGCCAAAGAGTTCTCTTACAAAAGTTCTATTCTCTAACCAGCTAACCCCAAAAATGAGTTCTCTAGCTCTTTTTATAGTTTTTTGACTAGTTTTGGCCCTGTCCAAACCTAGTGTCCGGCCTAGTTAAAAATTAGGTTCCAGGGCTTATTTGAGGGCTCAAACGAAGTCTAAAAATTATGAAAATTGGTACGATGGTACTTCTAATACTCCTCAAGCTCGAGGACTCCTCGGCTTGAACAAAATGGAGTTACTAAAAATAGATAATGGTATTTGCAATGGTTTTTAGTGATGAAAATCACTATTTTTGTGGGGGATTCTTCTGAAAATTTGACATACACTTCTTGGAGCTCCCTACTTGCTCCCTTTCCTTGTGTGTCCACCTTTTGATGTGCTTCCATGCTTTGTCCTTGACTTTGAGCTTCAACAGTATGTGTATGTGTATGTGTATGTGTATGTGTATGTGTATGTGTATGTGTATGTGTATGTGTATGTGTATGTGTATGTGTATGTGTATGTGTATGTGTATGTGTATGTGTATGTGTATGTGTATGTGTATGTGTATGTGTATGTGTATGTGTATGTGTATGTGTATGTGTATGTGTATGTGTATGTGTATGTGTATGTGTATGTGTATGTGTATGTGTATGTGTATGTGTATGTGTATGTGTATGTGTATGTGTATTGTATGTGTATGTGTATGTGTATGTGTATGTGTATGTGTATGTGTATGTGTATGTGTATGTGTATGTGTATGTGTATGTGTATGTGTATGTGTATGTGTATGTGTATGTGTATGTGTATGTGTATGTGTATGTGTATGTGTATGTGTATGTGTATGTGTATGTGTATGTGTATGTGTATGTGTATGTGTATGTGTATGTGTATGTGTATGTGTATGTGTATGTGTATGTGTATGTGTATGTGTATGTGTATGTGTATGTGTATGTGTATGTGTATGTGTATGTGTATGTGTATGTGTATGTGTATGTGTATGTGTATGTGTATGTGTATGTGTATGTGTATGTGTCATGTGTATGTGCATGTGTATGTGCATGTGTATGTGCATGTGTATGTGTATGTGTATGTGTATGTGTATGTGTATGTGTATGTGTATGTGTATGTGTATGTGTATGTGTATGTGTATGTGTATGTGTATGTGTATGTGTATGTGTATGTGTATGTGTATGTGTATGTGTATGTTTGTATGTGTATGTGTATGTGTATGTGTATTGTATGTGCATGTGTATGTGTATGTGCATGTGTATGTGTATGTGCATGTGTATGTGTATGTGTATGTGTATGTGTGTGTGTATGTGTGTGTGTATGTGTGTGTGTATGTGTGTGTGTATGTGTGTGTGTATGTGTGTGTATGTGTGTGTGTATGTGTGTGTGTATGTGTGTGTGTGTATATGTGTGTGTATGTGTATGCGTGTATGCGTATGCGTATGCGTATGCGTATGCATATGCGTATGCGTATGCGTATGCGTATGCGTATGCGTATGCGTATGTGTATGCGTATGCGTATGCGTATGCGTATGCATATGCGTATGCGTATGCGTATGCGTATGCATATGCGTATGCGTATGCATATGCGTATGCGTATGTGTATGTGTATGCGTATGCGTATGCGTATGCGTATGCGTATGTGTATGTGTATGTGTGTGTGTATGTGTGTGTATGTGTGTGTATGTGTGTGTGTATCTGTGTGTGTGTATGTGTGTGTCTGTATGTGTGTGTATGTGTGTGTATGTGTGTGTGTGTGCGTATGTGTGTGCGTATGTGTGTGCGTATGTGTGTGCGTATGTGTGTGCGTATGTGTGTGCGTGTCTGTGTGCGTGTCTGTGTGCGTGTCTGTGTATGTGTCTGTGTATGTGTCTGTGTATGTGTCTGTGTATGTGTCTGTGTATGTCTGTGTGTATGTGTATGTGTATGTGTATGTGTATGTGTATGTGTATGTGTATGTGTATGTGTATGTGTATGTGTATGTGTATGTGTATGTGTATGTGTATGTGTATGTGTATGTGTATGTGTATGTGTATGTGTATGTGTATGTGTATGTGTATGTGTATGTGTATGTGTATGTGTATGTGTATGTGTATGTGTATGTGTATGTGTATGTGTATGTGCATGTGCATGTGTATGTGCATGTGTATGTGGATGTGTATGTGGATGTGTATGTGTATGTGTATGTGTATGTGTATGTGTATGTGTATGTGTATGTGTATGTGTATGTGTATGTGTATGTGTATGTGTATGTGTATGTGTATGTGTATGTGTATGTGTATGTGTATGTGTATGTGTATGTGTATGTGTATGTGGATGTGTATGTGCATGTGTATGTGTATGTGCATGTGTATGTGTATGTGTATGTGTATGTGTATGTGTATGTGTATGTGTATGTGGATGTGTATGTGCATGTGTATGTGCATGTGTATGTGTATGTGAATGTGTATGTGTGTGTATGCGTGTGTGTGTATGCGTGTGTGTATGCGTGTGTGTATGTGTGTGTGTATGTGTGTGTGTATGTGTATGGGTATGTGTATGCGTATGCGTATGCGTATGCGTATGCGTATGCGTATGCGTATGCATATGCGTATGCGTATGCGTATGCGTATGCGTATGCGTATGCGTATGCGTATGCGTATGCGTATGCGTATGCGTATGCGTATGCGTATGCGTATGCGTATGCGTATGCGTATGCATATGCGTATGCGTATGCGTATGCGTATGCGTATGCGTATGCGTATGCGTATGCGTATGCGTATGCGTATGTGTATGTGTATGTGTGTGTGTATGTGTGTGTGTATGTGTGTGTATGTGTGTGTGTATGTGTGTGTGTATGTGTGTGTGTATGTGTGTGTCTGTATGTGTGTGTCTGTATGTGTGTGTCTGTATGTGTGTGTATGTGTGTGTGTGCGTATGTGTGTGCGTATGTGTGTGCGTATGTGTGTGCGTATGTGTGTGCGTATGTGTGTGCGTATGTGTGTGCGTGTATGTGTGCGTGTCTGTGTATGTGTCTGTGTATGTGTCTGTGGATGTGTCTGTGTATGTGTCTGTGTATGTCTGTGTGTATGTCTGTGTGTATGTGTATGTGTATGTGTATGTGTATGTGTATGTGTATGTGTATGTGTATGTGTATGTGTATGTGTATGTGTATGTGTATGTGTATGTGTATGTGTATGTGTATTGTATGTGTATGTGTATGTGTATGTGTATGTGTATGTGTATGTGTATGTGTATGTGTATGTGTAT
>CM035414.1:119106656-119121656 GCA_020310875.1 Ceratopteris richardii
GTATGTGTATGTGTATGTGTATGTGTATGTGTATGTGTATGTGTATGTGTATGTGTATGTGTATGTGTATGTGTATGTGTATGTGTATGTGTATGTGTATGTGTATGTGTATGTGTATGTGTACTGTATGTGTACTGTATGTGTACGTGTATGTGTACGTGTATGTGTACGTGTATGTGTACGTGTATGTGTACGTGTATGTGTACGTGTATGTGTACGTGTATGTGTACGTGTATGTGTACGTGTATGTGTACGTGTATGTGTACGTGTATGTGTACGTGTATGTGTACGTGTATGTGTACGTGTATGTGTACGTGTATGTGTACGTGTATGTGTACGTGTATGTGTACGTGTATGTGTACGTGTATGTGTACGTGTATGTGTACGTGTATGTGTACGTGTATGTGTACGTGTATGTGTACGTGTATGTGTACGTGTATGTGTACGTGTATGTGTACGTGTATGTGTACGTGTATGTGTACGTGTATGTGTATGTGTATGTGTACCTGTATGTGTACCTGTATGTGTATGTGTATGTGTACCTGTATGTGTACCTGTATGTGTACGTGTATGTGTACCTGTATGTGTACGTGTATGTGTACGTGTATGTGTACGTGTATGTGTACGTGTATGTGTACGTGTATGTGTACGTGTATGTGTACGTGTATGTGTACGTGTATGTGTACGTGTATGTGTACGTGTATGTGTACGTGTATGTGTACGTGTATGTGTACGTGTATGTGTACGTGTATGTGTATGTGTATGTGTACGTGTATGTGTATGTGTATGTGTATGTGTATGTGTATGTGTATGTGTATGTGTATGTGTATGTGTATGTGTATGTGTATGTGTATGTGTATGTGTATGTGTATGTGTATGTGTATGTGTATGTGTATGTGTATGTGTATGTGTATGTGTATGTGTATGTGTATGTGTATGTGTATGTGTATGTGTATGTGTATGTGTATGTGTATGTGTATGTGTATGTGTATGTGTATGTGTATGTGTATGTGTATGTGTATGTGTATGTGTATGTGTATGTGTATGTGTATGTGTATGTGTATGTGTATGTGTATGTGTATGTGTATGTGTATGTGTATGTGTATGTGTATGTGTATGTGTATGTGTATGTGTATGTGTATGTGTATGTGTATGTGTATGTGTATGTGTATGTGTATGTGTATGTGTATGTGTATGTGTATGTGTATGTGTATGTGTATGTGTATGTGTATGTGTATGTGTATGTGTATGTGTATGTGTATGTGTATGTGTATGCATATGTGTATGGGTATGGGTATGGGTATGGGTACGGGTATGGGTACACATACATATGCGTATGCGTATGCATATGCGTATGGATATGCATATGCATATGGGTATGCGTATGCGTATGCGTATGCGTATGCGTATGTGTATGTGTATGCGTATGTGTATGAGTATGTGTATGCGCACGTGTATGCGTATGCGTACGTGTATGCGTATGCATATGCGTAAGCGTACGTGTATGCGTAAGCGTATGCGTACGCGTATGGGTAAGCGTACGCGTACGCGTATGGGTATGCATGCGCGTACGTTTATGGGGCGTATGCGTATGCGTATGCGTATGCGTATGCGTATGCGTATGCGTATGCGTATGCGTATGCGTATGCGTATGCGTATGCGTATGCGTATGCGTATGCGTATGCGTATGCGTATGCGTATGCGTATGCGTATGCGTATGCGTATGCGTATGCGTATGCGTATGCGTATGCGTATGCGTATGCGTATGCGTATGCGTATGCGTATGCGTATGCGTATGCATATGCATATGTGTATGCGTATGTGTATGTGTATTCGTATGCGTATGTGTATGCGGATGCAGATGCGGATGCGGATGCGAATGTGGATGCGGATGCGGATGGGCATGGGCATGGGCATGTGCATGTGCATGTGCATGTGCATGTGTATGTGTATGTGTATGTGTATGCATGTGTATATATCAGTGTATATGATTGTGAGTTAAAAACTATTGTAATTCAATTCAATCCACATCATTCATAGAGAAATAGATAGAGAGGTAGATAAATAGGTAGATAAGCAAATATATAGATAAGTAGATAGATAGATAGATAGATAGATAGATAGATAGATAGATAGATAGATAGATAGATAGACAGATAGATAGACAGACAGATAGAGAGAGAGACAGATAGACAGACAGACAGACAGACAGACAGACAGACAGACAGACAGACAGACAGACAGATAGATAGATAGATAGATAGATAGATAGATAGATAGATAGATAGATAGATAGATAGATAGATAGATAGATAGATAGATAGATAGATAGATAGATAGATAGATAGATAGATAGATAGATAGATAGATAGATAGATAGATAGATAGATAGATAGATAGATAGATAGATACATAGATACATAGATACATAGATACATAGATACACAGATAGATAGATAGATAGATAGATAGATAGATAGATAGATAGATAGATAGATAGATAGATAGATAGATAGATAGATAGATAGATAGATAGATAGATAGATAGATAGATAGATAGATAGATAGATAGATAGATAGATAGATTGATTGATAGATATATAGATAGATGGATATATAAAGAATAAATAGATAGATAGTTAAATATATAAAATGATAGATATATAGATAGCTTTATAGATAGATTGGTTGATTTACAGATAGATATATAGAAAGATAGATGCATAGATAGATAGATAGATAGATAGATACACACACACACACACACACACACACACATATATATATATATATATATATATATATATATATATATATATATATATATATATATATATATATATATATATATATATATATATCTGTATATACATATATATATATATATATATATATATAGTTATATAGATAGATGGATGGATATTATATAGATAGATATGTAGGTAGATAGTCCTATAGGTAGAATAGGTAGATAGTCATATAGATAGGTTTAATCAACATCATCTAGATCATGATCAACATAATCCAAATCATAATTTTAATTTAAATCCATATCGTATCAATATACCTTAAGTTTTGAAATCCATATCATCACTTCACGTTAAAATCCGCATAATCACTCCACTTATAATTAAATAACTTTTATCTTAAAGTATCAACTATATAACATCAACACAAAAATTGAATTTGACACAATTATAAAAAATGTTTGTTTGGTTCATAATCTTGTTGCATTACATAAATCCACTTCAAAATGATCTTAAGCCTTTACTCTCATATATTCTTAAACCATATCGAGCGAGGTTTGAAAATACTCCATGTGGCTTATGTTGGTGCATTTTACCCAAGCATACATGCTTGATATGCTTGATATTATGATCATTTGTAAGTCACATGTGTAGTCATGTGAACACCTCTTGTAAAAGAGTACATTTTATCTGTTGTAATTGAAAAAAGAAAAAAGGAAAAGGATGGCTTACCTCATCCATGATGTAAAAGCAAAATCGTGGCTCTAACTACCTAAAACAACGAATTTTTGAGCTGAGGGAATATCTCCTAACTTTGGGGATCACTTTTAGGTGGAGCCATTCGAATTCGAATTCAAAACACCCTCCAAGAATAGCTATAAAAAGAGCAAGAAGGAAGAGGCAATTAGCAAGCCTTGTACGTGAACACTTCATGTCATTTTGTAGAGATTGAAGAGCTTAATCCATATCTCTATCATTCTAATCCCATTGTGCAAAGATTCATTGCCAATGTGGATGTAATCATATGTGAATCTATACATTTATCATCATCTACTTCTCTATTTTGTTCTTTGTTATACTCACTCAGAGCAGTAACTTTAGAAGGTCATATCTCGAGTTCTATGCAACCCTTTTCAGTGTTTTAATGTGCGTTGGATAGCTCGTACTATCTAATTTCTATATATCAATTTTCATGGTCATTGGATTTATAGTTTTGGAGATATCTGCATTTTACTGCTCACTGGTCTATCTTTGCAGAGCCCCAAGAATGGTGGGCATGTTCCAGAAATTGATGAATCTTGTTCTCAGTGCTCACTCCATCATTTGAAGTGTTTTAGCTTGGATTGGGAAGCTTGCTAAGTCTATTTGCTATGCCCAAAAGGAATTTATCTAATTCTTACCAGGTTGAGAGTACTATTCAATTTTTCTAGCAGGTGTATGTCCAAAAATAGCAAGTTTTTTGGAGCTAGTCATTTCGCAACTAGTCTGTCTTGACTTAAACTTTTGGGATACATGTTCCAAAGTACTTGGCAGATATTTTGGTGGATTTAGGAAATTCAAAGGGTCTATTAATCAACTCTGAAGTCTCAGTTGGCTGGTGTGAAGCTGGTTGTAGCAGCACCTACTTATCTTTAAATTGCATCCACCATCTCCCTTCACAGTGGTATCAGAGCATAGTCAAGCAACATGGGAGATGGATTTCCATCAACAACTGACAAATTGGATCGAAACAACTACCCGGCATGGTCTCTAAGGATGGAGGCTTACCTTCAAGGGAGGAATCTATATGGATTCATATCCGGAGATGAAGCAATGCCAACCATGAGGAACAAAGGGCAACCATCACATGAAGAAGTGGAAGGACTTTCGAATTGGTGTTCGAAGGATGCACTTGCAAGGTCCTTTATTCTAAACTCAATCTCTAATTTTCTTTTACCTCATGTCAAGGGATGCAAGACATCAAGAGAGACCTGGAATGCACTTGCTTCTTTCTTCTCTTCCAACACTCGAGCAAGGAAGAACCAATTGTGGATGGAGTTCACAACAATGAAGAAAAGCCCGAAGCAAAATGTGACTGATTATGTCACAAAGATGAAGGAGATTTCCGACCAACTTGGAAGCATTGGAGAGGTAATTGAAGAGGAGCAAATCATTAGACAAATCATAAATGGAATCAAAGCAGACGACAAGTGGGTGTCATTCACAACAGCCATGGATTTATACATGGATATGCATGTACCCGACCTCAACACACTCATGGGCCAACTCTTCACTCATGAAGCAAAGATTAGCAAAGGTGGTGAGTCCTCAAGAGGTAATCAAACTTCTGCCTTATATTCTGATAAAGCTAAGGTCAAGGACAAGTCAAAGAATAGGAAGAATGAAGATGAAGGTAGCTCTTTCCAAGCAAACTTTGCAGGTAGAGGAAGAGCTAGAGGAAGAGGCAGAGGTGGAAAGCAAGGCAGGGGGAGATTCCAATCATCTCAACCTTGCAATATATGTGGCTTATCTAATCATACTACTAAAGAATGTTTCAGGAACCCAAGGAACTCAAGAGGAAGAGGATTCAATAGAGGTGGCTATGGATCAAATAGAGGCACGTACAATGGAGGCTACAACAACAACTACTACAACAACAATTACAACAACAACAACTATTAAAGTGGCCATAGAGGAAGAAGAGATTACAATAACTATGCAGAGGACCAAAGTCAAGAAGATTCATTATTGATTATGAATCTATCAGTGAAGAAGGGTAAGGATGATGATCATATATTTTACATTGATTCGGGATGCTCAAACCATGTAGCAGGAAATGTGGCTCTACTTTCTAATTTGGAAGATCCTCATAACAAGCATGAAGTGCAGACAGGAGATGACACAAAGCACTCAGTGGAGAAGATAGGTAATGTGAAGACATCAAATGGGAATATGAAGCTCTTAAGCAAAGTCTTGCATGTCCCTACAATTACCAAAAATTTAATAAGTGTTGGACAGATTGTTGAAAAAGGATTGCAGGTTAGATTCAACCGATTTGGAGCATATGTTGAAGATCCAAGGCAAGACTTTCAAAGGATTGCCAAAGGAGAAAAGACAGGAAGGCTTTTCACTTTTGAAGTGGAAGATACAAAGAACATAGCTTTGTTTAGCTATGGATCTCAAATTATAACAGAGTTGGAGATATGGCACAAAAGGCTTGCTCACATTGGTGAGAGGACACTCAAAGAAATTTGCAGGGACCAAAGTGTACTTGGTTTGCCTAATATCACAAGGCAACACATGATTTATAAGTGTGAATCTTGTCAACTCGGCAAGGCTCATAGACAACCTTTCAATAAGAAAGGATATATGTATCAAAATCCTTTGGATCTAGTGCACACAGATGTGTGGGGTCCAAGTAAGGAGCCATCTATATCAGGCTCAAGATATTATGTGTCTTTCATAGATGATTGTAGTAGGTGGACCATTCTGTTTTTCATGAAGCACAAGGATGAAGTGTTTAATTGCTTTAAGAAGTATATTGCTCTTGTTGAAAACCAAACAGGTAGGACTTTGAAAAGACTCAGATCAGATGGTGGAGGAGAATACTTCTCTTCTGAATTTGATGCCTTCTTGCATGAAAGACGCATTAAAAGGGAAGTCACTACAAGGTATACACCCGAACTCAATGGTGTAGCAGAGAGGAGAAACAGAGCTATTGTCGAAGCTGCAAGGTCCATGCTCAACGAAAAGGGATTGCCAAACTACCTATGGGCAGAGGCTGTGTCTACAACCACATATCTCATAAATCGACTTCCATCTAAGTCACTAGATGGAACAACTCCATATGAAGTGTGGAATGGAAGAAGACCTAGTCTAGAGCATTGTAAAATCTTTGGATGCTTAGCCTATGCTCACATTCCTTCTCAAGTAAGAGGGAAATTGGATCCCAAGGCAGAGAAGTGTGTATTCATTGGTTATGATCAAAACCAAAAAGGATATAGATTGTACAATCCAACCAATAAAGGATTTTCTGTGAGTAGAGATGTAATTTTTTATGAAAACAAATCATGGTTTGATGATGACAGGAAAGTGAAGCTGGCTTATGACTTGGATGAAGATTTTCCATCACTTCAACCAAAGGAGCCAAAGCAAATTGAAGAAAGTGATTTGGAGATTGACCTAGAAGACTTGGAAAGACTAAAGCTATGGAAGAACAAAGGTAAAGCAAAGATGCAGGATGCTACATATGGACCCGAGAGCTCACATCAACCACTTAGAAGGTCTTCAAGGGAGAAGAAGAAACTAGAGAGGTTTGGTTATGATACTTCTTTGGTCACCAAGCACTCAATCTACATTGCAAAGGATTCAACCAATGAAAACCTACCACATTCGAAGAAGCACAAAGCAAGAAAGCTTGGAGAGATGCAATGGATGAAGAAATGGAAGCCTTGAAGGAGAATGACACTTGGGAGCTTGTACCTAACAAGCCATCTATGAAGGTAATTGGATCTCGATGGATATACAAAATCAAGAGGAATCCAGATGGAAGTATAAATAGACACAAAGCAAGGTTAGTTGCTAAAGGGTTTGCTCAAACCCATGGTATTGATTATGAGGAGACTTTCTCTCCTGTTGCAAAAATGCCTACAATTAGGGTTCTCATTAGTCTTGTTGCATCTAGAAATTGGAAGCTCTATCAACTTGATGTAAAGAATGCTTTCTTGAATGGATGGATTTCTGAGGAAGTGTATATGGCACAACCTCCCGGATATGAGGATGCACATCATCCTAACTATGTATGCAAACTAAAGAAAGCTTTGTATGGATTGAAGCAAGCTCCAAGAGCTTGGAATTTCAGATTGGTGACTTATTTGCAGGACCAAGGATTCAAAGCTAGCAAGGCGGATACCTCTTTGTTCATAAAGAGGAATGGATCTGAAGTGATCTATTTATGTGTGTATGTTGATGATATTATTATCACAGGCAATGATCTTGAAGGAATCAAACAGGTAAAGACTCAAATGAAGGAGGAGTTCAAAATAAGTGACCTCGGACCACTCAATTATTTTCTTGGATTGGAGTTGATCTACACAGATTCAGGTATATACATCACACAAAGGAAGTATGTCCATGACATGCTCGTCAAGTTCAAGATGGAAAATACCAAGTGTGCAGGTACACCTATGGAGCAAAATCATAAGCTTAGTGCTTATGAAGGAGAGCCAATTGAAGACATCACAAGCTATCAAAGCTTGGTTGGAAGTTTGAACTATGCAACACTCACAAGGGTGGATATATGCTATAGTGTTAGCATATTGAGTCAGTTTATGCATAAGCTGAGAAGACCACATATGGAAGCGGCCAAGAGAGTCCTCAAGTACCTAAAGGGGACCATGAATGAAGGTTTGTTCTATTCATATACTTCAGATATTGAGCTAAAGATCTACTCAGATGCAGATTGGGCCGGATCTAGAGATGATAGAAGAAGCGCATCCGGGTATATATCATTTGCAGGTTCAAAAATCATTTCTTGGTCATCAAAGAAGAAACCAACCGTGGCATTATCTTCTACTGAAGCCGAATATAGAGGTTTGGCTAATGCAACTCAAGAAATCATGTGGTTAAAGTCTTTGTACACAGATCTTGGACTTCATTCTTCAACACCTCACATTTTTGGTGACAACACAAGCTCACTACATCTAGCAGCTAATCCAGTATACCATGCTAGAACCAAGCATATTGAAGTCCACTACCATTATGTAAGGGAGAAGCTAATGAGCAAGGATATTCAACTATCCTATGTCTCTACAGATATGCAATGTGCAGACATGTCGACTAAAGCTCTTGATGGTACAAAGTTAAGTAGATTCAAGTTGATGTTTGGCTTGCAGGAAATCAAGGACAATTGAAGACTTATTTGGAGGCCAAGCATGTTAGGCTTGAGGGGGAGCTGTTGGTGCATTTTACCCAAGCCTACATGCTTGATATGCTTGATATGCTTGATATTATGATCATTTGTAAGTGACATGTGTAGTCATGTGAACACCTCTTGTAAAAGAGTACATTTTATCTCTTATAATTGAAAAAAGATAAAAGGAAAAGGATGGCTTACCTCATCCATGATGTAAAAGCAAAGTCGTGGCTCTAACTACCAAAAACCACGAATTTTTGAGCTGACAGAATATCTCCTAACTTTGGGGATCACTTTTAGGTGGAGCCATTTGAATTAGAATTCAAAACTCCCTCCAAGAATAGCTATAAAAAGAGCAAGAAGGAAGAGGCGATTAGCAAGCCTTGTACGTGACCACTTCATGTCATTTTGTAGAGATTTAAGAGCTTAATCCATAGCTCTATCATTCTACTCCCATTGTGCAAAGATTCATTGCCAATGTGGTTGTAATCATATGTGAATCTATACATCTATCATCATCTACTTCTCTGTTTTGTTCTCTGCTATACTCACTCAGAGTAGTAACTTCAGAAGGTCATATCTCGAGTTTTGTGCAACCCTTTTCAGTGTTTTAATGTGCGTTAGATAGCTCTTACTGTCTAATTTCTGCATATCAATTTTCATGGTCATTGAATTTATATTTTTGGAGATATCCGCATTTTACTGCGCACTGGTCTATCTCTGTAGAGCCCCCGAGAATGGTGGGCATGTTCCAAAAATTGATGAATCTTGTTCTCAGTGCTCAGTCCATCATTTGAAGTGTTTTAACTTGGATTGGGAAGATTGATAAGTCTATTTGCTATGCCCAAAAGGAATTTATCTAATTCTTACCAGGTTGAGAGCACTGTTCAGTTTTTCTAGTAGGTGTATGTCCAAAAATAGCAAGTTTTTTGGAGGTAGTCATTTCGCAACTAGTCTGTCTTGACTTAAACTTTTGGGATACATGTTCCAAAGTACTTGGCTGATATTTTGGTGGATTTAGGAAGCTCAAAGTGTCTACTAATCAAATCTGAATTCTCAGTTGACTGGTGTGAAGCTGGTTGTAGCAGCACCTACTCATCTTTGGATTGCATCCACCATCTCTCTTCACAGCTTATGTATGTCTACTCCTTTTGATTCATGCTTATCTATAGAAAGTTCCAATGCATAATTGAGCTTAAAAATCTCATCTTTATTGATGGGAGAATTATCTAAATTTATAAAATTTAATAGCTACAAAATAAACATGGCAATGATATATTTCTCTTGAGTTTTATTATATGGTGGAGGACATGTGGATATGCACTCTAGCACAATCCATCAATACTTTCCGCTCTAGTAATTCCATGTGGATACCTCAAGATCTGGTAACTTTGGAACACATTCCTTTTTTGGTAATAATGTTGCTCCCCAAAGTCACACAGACTGATATAAACATGATCTACTTAAAAATGCAATAATATATTCTCTGGATAAAGGTCATTGTGTGTTATTTTGCATGTATGCATAACTGAGACTGTTTGAAGTATTGCATTGATCAACTTCCAAATATTTTGCTTGATTGAAGCTATGTCATCCTTAGTGTCTTTGATTCCTCTGCTATGTGGCACATCTAATGATTCTTTTTTCATATTTGGCTTTTTATGTGACTTCTTGCAAGAGCTAGTGGGGTGATGATCTCATTATGGGTAATGGTTAGTACTATGGCTTCATGCATAGCTAATTTTTGTGTTGTTTGCATGTCACCACCATGCAATTTGAATAATTTGGCTAGTAAATATCTCATTTTAGAACCTCAGATGGCTTATCTTGACTTTATGGATCATTCCATATTGTTGTTCTCCTACAAGGGCTACGTCTTTGAATTGAATAGTTGAATATACGATCAAGCATAGATTACTTGATATCTGATCTCCCATATTCACATGCATATATACAAATGATTGTGAAGCATCTACCATCGATGGTATGTCTACTTATTTGTGTCTGGTGTCAATCATTTTTCTTTCTTCATTGTTTGATAGTGCAAATCAACAAATTTTATTTTTTCTATACATCTTGGCATTGTTGTGATATATGATGCCAAAGATTCCACAACTTTGACTATCTATCCAATCATGTGAATGAGTTCTTTGCTCATCTACTCATCTAATACTTTTATGCCTCCTAAGAATCTTCCAAATTTGTTTTGGATATCAATAAATGTTGTTCTCATAATTGATCAGTGAACTCTTTGTAATTGGAGACATCTGTTGATAGTGTTATTTGGTCCTCTATCACTTCATAGAGGTAAGAGCAGATGAACTCTTCAAAAATCTCTCTCGTGTTTATTGATTTTATCTTCCATCTGTGCAAATATATCAAATAGACTATCATATAAAATTGAAATTCTTGCATATAATTAATCTTTTAAACATTGTCACAATTCATAAAAGCAATAAAAAAAAACATTAGACTAATCATAAATAAAAAATGTAGATAATTAGATACACGTTTAAGTAGATATAATTAAATATATAAGTAGATATGTTAAATAGATAGAACAATGGATAGATGAATAAGTGAATGGAAAGAAAAATGAACTAAAAAAATACATGTATATATAAACAGATGAATAAATAAATGGATAGATAGATGAATACATTCATAGATAGATAGATAGATAGATAGATAGATAGATAGATAGATAGATAGATAGATAGATAGATAGATAGATAGATAGATAGATAGATAGATAGATAGATAGATAGATAGATAGATTGATTGATAGATAGATAGATAGATAGATAGATAGATGGATGGATGGACAAATGAATGGATGAACGGATTGACAAATATATAAAAAGGTAGATAAATAGTGGGATGGATAGATAAGTGGATGGATACATAAATAGAAAGTATTGTTATAATCTTGAGATGATAATATATGTAACTGTTGTGAATGTAAGAGTAAAAGAATAAAAAATTCACAATAGTTCACATGCACATCTTATGTTATGTATGATTCTTGTGACATGAATGTATATAACTATCGTGAAAGTAAGAGTGAAAGAATCATACAATCACAATAATTTCTATACACTCCCCATACTAGGTATGATTATGCTTAGGTGAATCTATGTGACTATTGTTAGAGTAAGAGAAAGAATCAGACAATCACAATAGTCCCTATCCACTCCCTATATTATTGAGAGAGTAGGAGTCAAAGCAGCAATTCAAAAACTTTCAATCAATGTAATTTGCATATCCCTATACTACTACGAGAGCGAATGGATGCAAGGAGTCAAACAATCATATTAATTGATTGATTTGAAATTTAATTAATCAAATTATACAAGTAATAAATCCTTTCATGAATCAAAATATGTATACTTATGATGATTAAACAGACTATAAATAACAATTACACGAACAAAATCATACATATGTAAGAGATTCTTATGCAAACCATAACATATGTATGATGCATAAAAAACATAAGAATACAAAAGAAAGTAAATAAAAATAAAAAAATACATGAATGTTACGTTGAAGTAGCTCACAAGAATTTTCTCTACTCTAATCTTCACTCTACTCTACAAGTTTCAATCAAAAGAACTGGCTCAAATGAATGTCTTTCGATCGAATGAAAAGCTATATTTTTTTTTGTTTGATTATCATTTTAATCAAAAAGGTTTTCGATCAAAAGGCTTGCAAACAAAACCTTTTTCGATCAAAAAAGTGATTCCAGTCAAATTTTATTTGTGACATTTTGAAATCCCCAAATAAACCAATCATATTCGATAGTTTTATATTATTCAATTGAATAAATGCAACATAGAGCACACACATTTTGGAGCCTCATCTAGCAGAGTGCATGGGGAGATATTCTACCTAATACTGTGAACCATTCTATCTATTGTGCATCTCTTTTTCAGTGTGATTCAAACATCATAATATCTTTGTGTACACGCAACTACAAGATCCTGCAACATGCTAAGGATAGAAGGTCGAGGATGACAAGCTACAAATTTTAAACATTTCAAGTGATTAATGCAAGGGCTTTTTGAAAACCCCCACCTAGTAGTCTAAGTGTCCACTAATAGTGTTTACAAAGCCACATTTCCAAAAGATAAAACTTGGGCACATGCTATGTTGAGACCTTAATTCTCAACAAAAAATTATGCCCTCATAGACATGGGAGCATCTAAGAGCATCATAAACCTAGAACTAACATGGTCTATCAAAGATTTCATCTATCAAATTGACATATGTGTAACTAGATTTGATGCAAAAGGACTGGCTACATAGAAGAGACAATCGTTCTAATAAATGTTGAAGGTTTAATCTCTTTAGAAAACGTCCTTCTTAATGATAAAGAGGGAATGGAAGAACAAAAAATTTTGGGTAGAAATTGGTTGCGAAAAAGTTTGGAATCACCAAACTTTGCTTTGGGATGCATTCTTGTAGAAAATAAAAACATGTGTGAAATGTTACCCTTCTTTGATTTGCATTGAATTGCACGTGTGCCCAAATGCTTGACTGTAACTCTTGTATTTCACTCTTCTTTAGAGAACCTAGCAAGAGAGAATAGAAACTCTATTAGGAGAGTGATAATGAGGGCAATCTGAGACAATAAGAGAAGAAAGGTTAGAAAAGCTCTTCAATAGCCAATAAAGAGAAGAAGGACAAAAGCTTCTCCATTTCGCCACATACATACATACATACATACATACATACATACACACATACATGCATACATACACACACACACACACACATATATATATATATATATATATATATATATATATATATATATATATATATATATATATATATATATACATACATACATACATACATACATACATACATACATACATACATACATACATACATACATACATACATACATACATACACATGTTACCATGCTAGCTTCAGTAGAGGAAATCAGAAGCATCAGGTTTTCAAGATCAATAATGATAAAATTTTTGGAGAATCTTTCACTTATCAACAAGCTTTGGAATAAACATCCACATGGCATCAACAAGGACTCGTATGCTCAACTCAGACCAATGCGCTCACACGGTTCTACATATACTACTACAAAGATAGGACAAGAAACCCCACCCTGTCTCAATTGGAATAAATTTAAATATATGATATGCACTAGGGGGAACACACAAGTCATTGCAAGTGCACAAACACATAGATATGTATAGAATCACTTGCAAATAGAAAGGATTGATATAGATCTCACCAACTTTGATGAAGATGATTGTCCAAAAACCTTACTTCAATGACATAGAAAAGAACACAAGGATATGGAATCAAAACTTAGTAAGAAAACCTTCCCAATAAGTCTTGTCAAGGATAACAAGATCGAGGAGGGGGGAGTGTTTATACATTTTCAAAGCATTCTTGTTTTGAACCATCTATGGAACATGTTGTGCGTAGATGGCTTCCTATGGAAATCAAATTTCTTAGCTTACCTACTACATAACTTTGGTCATTGCCATAAAAATCATATCACATTGTTGTATTGACATCAATGTAGGAGAGTGTCTAGACTCTTCAATTGCATACATAGAACTTGTTATGCCTTAGCATTATTGCATATATCTGCTCCGCTAACACAAATTCCATACACAACAAGGTTGAATCCAAGGTCTCATAGTAAGTTCTACAAAGCATACTACTCTCTTTGTTCAAGGCGTTCTTGTTTATTTGTATTTTAGAACCATTTTCAAAACACATTATGTGTAGATGTAAGCCTATGAAAATCTAAGAGCTCATAGCCTTCCTAATATAGAACTTTGTACATTACCCTTGAAATTCATCATTAGTGGTGTGTGGACATCAATGTATATATGGAACTTGTTATACCTTAGCATTATCGTGCATTTTAATCAACTTCATCTATTTATGGCTTAATGGTAGCCTTTAGGCAAGTCATTTAGGAGCTTCTTTTGGAGGAAAAATGTAATGGGGTGAAGATGAAAATGGGAAATCAATAAAATTTTCTGATGAGTTATGAACATTGTCAATTTCTTAGATGACTTGATCTACATACATACACACACACACATACATACATACATAGAAACAAACAAACATACATGCATACATACATATGTACATACATACATAAATACATGCATGCATGCATGCATACATAAATACATACATACATATATGCATTCATACATACATTCATTCATACAAACATACATACAAGCATACATGCATGCATACACACATACATAACATACATACATACATACAAATATGCATCCATACATGCATACATAAATACACACATAGATACATACATAGATTACACATGTGTTTATTTAG
>CM035414.1:119126656-119136656 GCA_020310875.1 Ceratopteris richardii
TGGGTTAAACTGCGGTCACAACTACCGTGGGGCAGAACAGGCGGTGGCACATCAGCCATATGATAGATCATTCCAATGTCATACATGTCCCTCACATGTTGTCAACGGGGGTTGAACTCTCGCCCCCGCCTCAAGAGATGAGCGGCCCAACCACCCGGACAGCGACCTGGGACAAGTCTGGGACTTTTTTTTTTCGGTTCAGCCGAGGCCTACTCCTCCAGGCTTTAACTTTGAAATTGCAACTGTACAAGGAAGGGCATAGTACCCATGGGACCCCCCTTATCCCACAAGAACAGGGGTTTACATAGCTAGGTTAGACTACGATCACATCTACCACAAAGCGGGGCAAACGGTGGCACATCAGCCACAAGATACAAGGTTTCCATGATAACATGTCCCTTACATGTTGCCGGTGGGGATTGAACCCTCGTCCCCACCTCAAGAGGCGAAAGGCCCAACCACCCAACCAAGCGGCTTGGGACGCAAGTCTGAGAGTTATTAACGCATACTTTAGGGGTCATAATGATTTTGTCAACAAGACTTATTAACGCATATTGTGTCATACTTTATTGATACACATTTTGCTTATGGAATTGGAACCCAAGCTTTGCCCGCTGAAATTTTTTAATAAATTTTTTTATATTTCTTCATTGTTTGTAACACAAAGACACAGACTATGCATTATTTAAACCTTACTAGGAACAAGACTGTTCAGTGGATACGCTGTTAACATTAGTGGACATACTCAACTTGTGCGATTGGATCTATTTTGTCAATAACTTTGCCAGCTGAAATCTTTAATGAAATTTTACACATCTTTTCTTTAGAATATGGTTATGAACATGCATTCTTCGGACTAATGATACATCTACCATGTCCTTCACATTATGATTCTATCTTTTTCGTTTTTACGGAAGTGATCATCAATCTTTTTTCTTCTTCCTGTCATGACGATTGTCCAGTAATAGACTCTGTTATTCCTAGCAAAAACATTTGACTTTTATCGAGGTGACTTTGGAAGCCCTTTCAAGTTCCGTAAGTACATATTTGTTCTCATTGATTAGATTTGACAAGAAATTCAAATATGGAGCACATTGAAGAATGAATGGATGCCCTTTTGTTCTTTAAGTATATATTTGTTCCGGTTGATTAAATCCTTTCTTTCCTTCCAACAACCCATGTTCTCTGGCGTACCTCTGGTAAGAGATCTCATCATTTTGTAAACTTTTTAAACTTTGTCACGAGTACAATGAAAAGGACATTCCCAGAAGTTCAAGTGTTGTAGGTATCCCTACTGTATTGTGCGAGTATGGCTTGTCATGCAGTAGTATCCTACAAAGGAATGACCCTCAAGGCTATCTTAATGAACAAATAACACTCATCAAAACAGGTGAAGAAGGCATGTTAGTGAGACCAGGCTGTCTGTGAAGATGGTTGGCTCACACGGAATTCCATTGCACTTTCGTGATAGATGTAACTCCCAATTACGCTTCATTCTACTTTGCACCTTATAAAGACTTGATCTGAAAGGTCCCCCGACCTTCATAGGCATATGCATGCCCCTTTTATCGATGCTATTTTTCCTCCTATGAAAAGCCTTAGACTGGAATTTTATTGGAGGAAAGGATGAGTCATGCACCCACAGAGGATTCTATTTAGCATATTCCATTCAGATATGCATGTACCCCTGACCTCCGAAAATAGGCCGCATACAAGCATCATCGAAGGTATACCAAAGGTGGTGTATAGTGCAATGGGGTGCGCCAACTGATGGAAATAGGCTGGTTCTTGTGGTAATACCATTGTGCACAGAGTGTTCATGATCCGCATTTGTCAGCAAGGGGACCTGCAGATCTGTTCTTGTAGCATCCTTCGGAGAATGAGGTTCCAACATATCGTTTGGAATGAGCGTCATAGATTTTGGAAACAGCCATTGAGTGAGAGGTTTGTTTGCAATCCCAAACACCTGCCAACGGAGGTTATTCCAGCTTGCATGAGAAAGTTCAAGCCCTACCTGGGGTCTCCTTCTGGTCAAAGTTTCAGAGAAATGCAAAAAGAAGCATACCACAGTTGTGAGAAGGACAATGACTACAGTACTTATGAGCATCGTGGCATACTCAGGGTCCTTAGTTCTTCCATAAATTGTAAACTGTGAATCCAAATCTTAATGTTCAGATACTCTCTTGGCTTTAAAACTGAATGCCTTAAAACCGCTCTTGACCAAGAACACTTACCTGATTAAATGTGAGAGCAACAGATACCGCACCTCGAATCAGACCAGACCACCATATGATTATCTGTCAACAAAAGGATTAATGCACATCATCAAACCACCAACCAAAGCCTATTTATGCTTGGAAAATGAATATAGTTACCTGATGTGTGATAGTTATCTTTGGCCTTGCGGGTCCTCTAAAGTAATTGGACAAAGCTGAGAGAGGAAACACAAATGCTGCTCGTCCAATGATGATTGTGCACATGAGTGTAGACAAGACTCCCAATGATTCAAAGATGCTACACATGTTCAGAAAGCATACTGTGATTTATAGGATATAGCAACATGACGTACAAATAAAATGGCATCTTGTTTACCTTGCATCTGTCATTTGCCACATTTCTGTGTCAAGAATGTCCATGCCCACATAAAGAAGTATGAAGGTCTCACAAATAAAGGACATTGTGGCGAAAGTATGCCTGCAGGAACGTTACTTGTAAGAATGAAGCCCTATTCATCATTTAATACACCATCAGCAGGATGTAAACCAGTAAATTGCTCACTTAGTTGTGATTCTGGAGCTTTCTGCCATGTTGTGAAATGTGTAATGTGACATCACAATGCCACAAAAGAATACTGTCAAAATTCCACTCAGATAGAAAAGCTGCAGAATGGATAGAACCTTTTGTGAGAAAAACAGCATTGTGAGACACATTTTCAGATATTAGGAGGCTGACCATACCTCAGCAGACATATAGGAAAGATAAGCCATTAATACCGTCAATGAGATTTCTCGATTAGATGAATGTCTGCAGATTTAGAATGATTTTCATGAAATACAGTGAAAAGAACTCACTACAACATGTTCTAACTTCTGAGAAAGAAATGAACCAGGAGCAGCAATATTGCTTACTTTCCAAAGCGAAGTGCTTTTATTAGATATGCACTCAGGAGCCCAACCTACACAGAAATTTCAAAAAGACTGATTGTCGTATAATCTAAATGGTTATATGATCTAGATACTTAAAATTTAGTGATAGGATTTTTCAAAAGTTATTCTGAAACTTGATATACTCCCATTCTTTTCAGCATACAGTTATTCCCTTTCCTTTATCTTAACAGATGTTACAGTTCACTAAATCTTTCAAGTCCAAGGTAAAGCCACAGAACATGTGTGGGTGTGTGGGTGTGTGGGTGTGCGTGTGCGTGTGCGTGTGCGTGCTTGTGCGTGTGCATGTGCGTGTGCGTGTGCGTGTGCGTGTGCGTGTGCGTGTGCGTGTGCGTGTGCGTGTGCATGTGTGTGCCCGTGTGTGTGGGGGTGCGAGGGCGTGTGCGGGCAGGCACGTGTGCGGGCGCATGAGCGAGCGCGTGGGCGGGCGCATGGGTGGGTGCGTGCGTGGGTGCATGCGTGCCTGGGTGCATGCGTGGGTGCGTGTGTGCATGTCTGTGCGTATGTGTGTGTGTGTATAAATACATACATACATACATACATAAATACATATATATATATATACACACACATATATATATGTATCTATATATACATATATATATATATATACATATATGTATATATATATATATATGTATATATATATCTATATATATGTATTATATATATATATATATATATATATATGTATATATATATATATATGTATATATATATATATATATATATATGTATATATATATACATATGTGTATATATATATATATATGTATATATATATATATATATATATGTATATATATATATATATATATATATATATATGTATATATGTATATACATATATATGTATATATATATATATATATATATATATATATGTATATATGTATATATATATATATATACATATATATATATATATATATATATATAGACACACATACACACACACACGCACACACACACACACACATATATATATATATATATATATATATATATATATATATATATATATATATATATATATATATATATATATATATATATATATATACATAAATACATATATACACACATACATACATACATACATTCACATATATATACATACATACACACATACATACATACATACATTCACATTCACAAATTTCCCATTTCACCTATTTTCCCAAGTTCCCTAATTCCCAATTCACCTCTTTTCCCAAGTTGCCTATTTTCCCATTTCACCTATTTTCCCAAGTTGTCTAATTCCCATTTCACCTCTTTTCCCAAGTTGCCTAATTCCCATTTCACATATTTTCCCAAGTTGTCTAATTCCCAATCACCTCTTTTCCCAAGTTGCCTTATTCCCATTTCACCTCTTTTCGTAAGTTGCCTATTTTCCCATTTCACCTATTTTCCCAAGTTGTCTAATTCCCATTTCACCTCTTTTCCCAAGTTGCCTAGTTTCCCATTTCACCTCTTTTCCCAAGCTGTGTAAATTCCCATTTCACTTATTTTCCCAAGTTGTCTAAATTCCCATTTCACCTATTTTCCCAAGTTGTCTAAATTCCCATTTCACCTATTTTCCCAAGTTACCTAATTCCCCATTTCATCTATTTTCCTAAGTCGTCTAATTCTCCCAGTTCACCAAATCTCTAAGTTGTCTAATTTTCCTAAGTTGACCAAATAGTCGATTTTTTTAGTCAAATCTCTAAGTTATCTAATTTTCCTAAGTTGACCAAATAGTCGATTTTTTTAGTCAAATTTTTCAAGTTAGTCGATTTACTCAAAAGTTCATCATTTTTTATGAAGTTAGTCTACTTACTTCAAAAGTAGTTTATTTTTTAAGAAAAGGGTGTACTTTTGATTTAGTCTACTTTTTCACTTGAAAAATGAGACTAAATTTTCCAGATCTCCATATAGTCTAAATTTTCAGCACTTGCATGCGGAGAACTCATGGATGGTGGACGGCGCCGAATAACAGAATTTGGAAGATAGTGACGGCGTAGGAAATGTGGACCAAGAAGGAAGCTTCGTACCAAAATTGTCAAAAGTGTCAGAGAGCTTGCCAAAGAAGAAACTAATTTTGTCCCCTTTTGCTATTCTTCCCTTTCAGAAAAACTATATAAGTAGACCTCTTCATCAACAAAGGGACAAGCAGAGAGACAAGCTCATAGAGAGACTTGAGGAAGGAATGCAGAGCTGAAGCTTTGCCTTCTTCAGTGTGTGTAGAGCTCTTAGCTTACCACTAGTGCTCCACTTGGTAGATTTGGCATCAGCTAGCTTGGCACTCTGAGTGAGTAGTGGGCAAGTAGTGATTGGCCAATCTTCTCGTGAGCAGCTAGTTGGAAGACTAGAGTCTTGAGCATGTATGTTTAGAGAATCGAAGTGCAGCTCTTAGAGTGAAGCTGTATGCTTATGTCTCCTACTGATTGCCCAGAGTTTGTATAATCTTCTTTTGAGCTGTTTAGACTCATAATTTTAACTTCTCCTTTTCATTTCACTCGTAATTTGAGGTTCTTTCTCTTATTTCACTGTGTCATTGTATATGCTATTTTTTCTTCCCCATTGAGTCTTCAAATTGCAACCCACAGTGCATATTGCACTTAAGAGGACACACCACATCGAGCATATAGATCAAGAAATTGATCTACAGGTGCTCATTTTGGCACGCCCGGTGGGACCTTGGTTGCAATTTGAACTTGTTAGAAGTTAAGCCTTTGGAAGAACCGAGTTGATGAAGAGCGTTAGAGCGACAGTCTATGACTCATACTCGCTCCAGCCATAAGGAAGGATCCCTTAGTCCCGTAAAGACTCCCATAAAGAGTTATCAACACAAAAGATTACACTACATCCCTCCTAGAGCTCCACCACTTCCATTTCCATTTCCCGACGCATCATCATCGCGAGGCATCTTGGATCGGCACTCAAGGCCTCCTCCGACGGACATGGCAGACAACCAAAGGCCACAAGCGGAAGTGATGGGGGATGATTTGACTAATTTGCTCTCTCGGATCAACATCAAGTTTCCTTCCTTCAAGGGAGCCCCTCATGAGGATGCGGATGATCACATCAGGAGGTTTCTTTCCCTATGTAAGAGTAGGGGTTTACATCAGAGAGAAGATGCCTTCCTTGCCTTGTTTCCGGCCACTCTTGAAGGGCCCGCGGATCGATGGTACAATCAACATGATGAAGCACACTTCACCACCTGGGATGCTCCCAAAACCGCCTTCACAACTACGTTTACCCCAGGTAACTCCACATAACGCATTCTTGATCAATTGGAAAATCTTAAACTTCAAAAAGGAGAGGCATTCTCTGAATTAATGACGAGAGTGAAGTCGTTAGTTTCTCGTCTTCCTCACAATCCTGGGGATTTTCTAGTCAAGAAATGGGTAGAGAAGGCTCTACCAAAAACTTCTCAGCAAAAGCTTAGAGAGTTGCTACAAGCTGATGCATCATTGGAGGAATTCGAAGCTGCAGCCTCAAGGATTGAAGCAGCAAGAGTCCAGTTCAAAGATCATGAAGGTACGGATGAATTTACAAGTGATCCTCTTGCACAACTAAGAAGAGAGTTAGAAGCCTTGAAGTTACAAAAGACCTTGCAAGAGGAAAAAGCTTCTTAGCAAGGAAGGGATGAAGCGCTAGCTCTACTACGACAAGAATTGGAGGAGGTTCGAACGCAAAAAGAGGTAAAAACATCGATTTGGTGCACCTTATGTAAGAAATCAAGACATTCTTCTCAAGATTGTCCGGAAAGGTTGGTGTGTCAATTTTGTGGAAAACCAGGCCATGAAGGAAGGGATTGCTATTTTCTCAAAGGGATGCAAGCAAATTGGGCGTCACCAAGTGTATCTGTACATCAGCCCCTATTACCAACTCCAAGATTTCAAGTTGAAAGCATGTATACCACTCCTCAGGTAAACTCCTCTAACGAAAGAAAACTTCCATTTAGAAGACCAGCTCGTCCTATCATGTGCTATAGATGTGGCGAATATGGGCATTTTCAAGGAAAATGCTCCCTCCCAGAAGGGTCTCCACCTTGCAGGTTTTGCCCGGATACAATGGATCATTATTCGAAGGACTGTCCGAAGCAGAAGGCTTCTACAAGCGGATCAGCTCCATCCCACCAAGTCAATGTTATCTCTGTCGATAAGGGAAAGCAACCAGCAATTCATTCAAGTAAGAGAGAAGAGAGCAACACTCTTAAATATCCAGGTACCCAATTTTCTCATGGACACTCACAATGGCACTTATCTGAGAAAGAGGACCCGAATGGGTGTGATTCCCCTGGGAAATATGGACGATTTGTTTCACCTAAAAAAGTTGACCCATTTTTTAAAAATAGTCAAGTTCAGCGAGTCGACTTAAAAGAGGAGCAAGTGACTAACAAATTTGACCAATTTTGTAAAGTTCAGCAAGTCTACTTAAAAGAGGAGCAAGTGACTAAAAAATTTGACCAATTTTGTAAAAATGACCACGTTCATAAAGTAGACCAATTTTTGGAAAATGGTCAACTTGAAGTTGCCCAAACTTTTAAAAATAGTCTACTTAAAAAGGTCAAATTTTGGAAGTCGACTTATTTTCCGAGGATGACTCAATTCAAGAAAATAGACTATTTTTTGAAATCGACTCTTTTGCCCAGATTCATGCCACTCCACTAAGTGATCTTGCTCAACTTCATGGAGATGTTTCCCTGCACAATCATGGACCAGGAAAAGAAACCCCAAGCTATGCTCCAGAGTTAGAACCTGATTCTGCACAATCATGGACCAGGAAAAGAAACCCCAAGCTATGCTCCAGAGTTAGAAATCAAGAACTCAATGCAAGCCTATCCTTCAGCTCAAGTCCAGAAGCTAGAGTGGTGGCGTTGCAAGAAATGGATCAAGAACAAGGGGTTCAGACAAGAGCCCAGAAAAAGAAAGCAGAAGCAAGGGTCCTCCAAGAAAAAGACTCGGGTACGAAAAATTCTGAGGTTTTGCAGGAAATAGACAAAGTTTTTGAAGAAACGATGAGGGAACTCCATTCATGTAACAAGCCTCCTCTACCTTCGCCAATACCATCCATCATCAAGACGGAGGAAATATTAAAGAACACCTTCCAACAGGTATCATTGTATGATCTATTAAGACTGGATGAAAGGTTTAGAAGTGAAGTTATAGGGATCATAGAGACATTGTCTCCTCCGACAATGCTTGCAATAAGTGGTGGGCACACTCCAACAAACCTGATGAAAGCTTCAATTTCCGAGAACTTCACAAAGGTATCAACCAACTCTCTAACCGACTTCAGGAGTCCATGTCTATCAGTCACTATATATGGAATAACTATAAATGGAGTAATAATCGATGGAGGTTCAGGCATAAATCTCATGCCAGATTTTACCCTCAAATCACTTGGACTCCAACTTTCAGGTGAAGCAAAGTTCACAATAACCTTGGCTGACCAGAGTTGAGTTAAACCTTTGGGTATTGTAGAGAAGGTACCGGTAGAGATGGACGGGCTGACATTCTTTCTAGATTTTGTGGTGTTAAATTTACCGCAGGTCAATGGAGGCTTTCCTTTACTCATAGGGAGGCCATGGCTAAGGCACATCCAAGCCATGCAGGATTGGGGAAATGATACTATTTTAGTTAACCTTCCAGTGAAAGTACAGAAACAAGTACACTTAGATCCGAAAGGATCTCATGGAGGTAATGCTCATTCTTTCACTATTCTCGAAGAACAACACATTCCTATTGTGGAAGCATGTAATGAAATTGAAATAAACGATGACCAAGATCTTTTGGAATGGATGGAAGCCTTTCCATGTTATGGCATATCTATTTGTGAAGGAGACTCTGAACAGGTAGAAACTCTTCGGCTTGGAGAACCCATCATGGACTTGAGGAGAGGAAAGAAAGGAGTCTCGAAGGATTTGACCCAAGGAAAGGAGAAAAGAGCTGCAATAGACGACTTACCGATACCATCCGACATACCGTGGATGAAAGAGCTTTCACCTTCATGGATGCAAGAAAAGGAATAAAAAATCAACATAGAGGAATCGCCGGCCTATCCACAATGCATTTTTGAAGATCAAAACGAACAATCAGCCATGTCATCTCAACCGGTAAGGCAACTCAATCTTGGAAATGAGGAACACTCACAACCGATCTTACTAGCAACATGGCTTTCGGATCACCCGTCCTTGCTCCATCAGATAACCACTTTCATGCAAAACTTCAAGGACGTGTTTGCATGGAGTTACCATGATTTAGAAGGAATTCCTGTTCATCTTGGAGAGCATTCTATTCCACTCATTCATGATGCTAAGTCAGTAAGAGGAATGATTTATCGACTTAATCCAAAGTATGCAGCAGGGGTCAAGAAAGAAAAAAAGTTATCCACCTGGAGCAGGTCATTCATTTTTTGGGTGGGTTAATTAATCGATTTCCTAAAATAAGTCGATTGAGTGATTTTGGTCAAGTTGATAGGTCAATTTTTTCCAAGTCATAAAAAAGGTCGATTGTTTTTTATAGGTCTATTTTTTTTAGATTAAAAAAAAAAAAAGACGATTTTTTTAGGTCGATTTAAAAAAAAAAAGTCGATTTTTTTCAAGTAAAAAAAAAGGTCGATTTTTTTTGGTGTTAGGTCTACTGTTTTAAGTTCATTAAAAAAAAAAAAAAATGTCGAATTTTTTTTGGTCGATTTTTTTTCAAATCCAAAAAAAAAAAGGTCGATTTTTTTGGAACAGGTCGATTTTTTTGGAAAAGGTCGATTTTTTGGAAAAAAAAAAGTCTTTTTTTTTTTTGTCGAATTTTTTTTTTTTTTTTTTTTAAGAAAAGTCGATTTAAAAAAAAAAG